>QLSR01000363.1:408248-466257 GCA_031780015.1 Citrullus colocynthis
AAAAAAAAAAAAAAAAAAAAGGAAAAGAAACAAACATGTACAACAGAAAATGACAAATTTCAATTTTTTTTTTTTTTGTGAATTTTTTTTATTAATTTCATCCTCAGGTTCATTATTAAAATTTTTAAATGATTGTAATTTAAGTTCAAAATTAGTAAGATTTTTTTTTAAAAGTACTGTAACTAATTTTTAAACTACGATCATTTAAAAATAATAATAATAAAATCGAGGATGAAATTAGAAAAGTAAAAGAAGGAAAAATTTCCTGATTTGGTATTAGGGTTTTAAAAAAAACCAACCAAAATCAAAATCAAAATCAAAATCTGCAATGGAGGCGATAGCGGCGGCGAACTAGAGTAGGCTACCTCTGTAAGCGAAACAATCAGACGGCGGCGACGGCGGTGACGGCGGCAGTGTAAAAACAGAGTCGAAACCGTCAATAGGGAGAAATTGGGAGAAACAGAATGTATCAATTTGATGATTGGGATCATCAAGGAACAGATCGGGGAGATCGAAGAAAGGATCGTCAATTTCACCGGAGGATTTGGCAGCAACGGCGGAGGAAGGGGAGCGATTGAGATTGAGGTCAGATTTGGCGGCGGAGTTGAGATCATCATCGTGAGTGGAATCGAGAAGATTATTAGTGGAAAACGAAGCGGCTTTAGCGGCGGCGGCTCGAATGTCTTTAGGAGAAGAACTAGCAGGACGAGGGAGACGATGAGCTAATTCAGGGAAATTAAGGTAAGCGGAATGACCTTTGATAGTTCTGGCGGCGACGTCGTGAGCTCTGGCGGCCATTTCCGGCGTGGAAAATGTGCCTAACCAAATTCTGGATTTCTTCTTTGGTTCTCTGATTTCGGAAACCCATTTTCCCCATTGTCGCATTCGAACGCCGCGATAGGTAGGATGTTTGCCGTCGTTTTCGAGTTTAACTTTCTTGGAGTTTTTTTCTTTGATGCAATTTTTAATATCTGATGAAGAAGAAGATGAAGATTGAGAATGAAATTGGAATCTGTGAAGAGGATCTTCCATTGGAGAGAAGTGGTTGAGTTTTTGGGGATGGAATGTGGAAGGAAGGGTAGGGGTCCTTAAAATAGACCTTCAAAAAGGTTTTGTACTCTTATCCCGCAACATATATTATACTATCTTACAATATATCATTTCCGTATTTGTATTTTGAATCTTATTTTATTAAACCTAAAATCTTTAAATGTTCGCCATTAAATATATATTTAATTTAGCCAAATTATTATAAATAGATAAAATATCAAATTATTTACAGTAAAATTCTTTTATATCTCTAAATAGCTTGACTTATTTATTTTGCTATATTTGAAACTTACACCACTTTTATATATGAAAATCAAAATTAAAGAATTACTTAACTAAATTAACTTTACCATTATATGAATAAATTATTTGGTCATTTAAAATAAAAATAAATTAATATTTTTATATTAACATTTATTACCTGTAAATAATTTTTTTATATTTAATAATTAATTAAAATGCATAATAATTATTAATTTATAAACTTATTTTTAAATATAACAAAGTAGGTCAATTTATTTATAAATATAACAAAATGTCACAATATAATCTATCAGCGTCTATCATCGATAGAGAATGATATTTTGCTATATTTGTAAATATTTCCAACAATTTTGTTATTTGAAACAATTACTTAATTTATATGAATATATTAATTAATTAAACTATATTTTTATTGTTCATTTCCTAGGTATAAAAACTCCAGTATTAGAAAACTCGATGTAAGATGAATTTTAAAAGTGAAATTAGGTGAAAAAATAAGGACAGTAAATTTTTTTTTGGTTTTGGAAAAAATAAATATGTTAAGGGATATTATTTTTTTTAAAAAAAAAAAAATTTGAATGTCGGCACAGCTAGTCATCCAATAAAAATTTGTCATGTGACAATTTTTTTTTCAAAATTAAATTATTTTTTATGTTTTGTTATGCGTAAAAGGGAGGGATGCATGCACCTAATGATTGCCGCTTTGTTTAGGAAAAATCAACAATACACTAACTATATGGTTGGTTCTTATACTTTCAAATATCCAATTTTAATTCCGCTACTTTTAATAAATCTTATATTTAGTAATCTCTAATACCAATTTATTGTTTTTCAACTTTTTATTATCTAGTAGCAATTTTACTATGAATTTAGGAAACAAATCCACATATTGTATTTTATTGTATGAAAATTATTATAACTATTTAACTAATTTTGTTAAAATTAATTTCGAGACTAAATTTAATATATATATATATATATATAAAGAATAGAGACTAAAATCAACAACCTTTAAGATACCATAATCGAAAACGATCTTTTAATCTCATTAAGACTAAAAATAAAAAGAAAAATGATCATATAGACTAAAATATTAGATCATTTTTCTTTCTACTTGTTTGTTTTTTTTTATGGGTCAAAATTTCTAGGGTTACGGTATAAATTTGATTGTAAAAGATGAATAGAGATGGTATGAAAAAGTGTTCTAACACTGATTTTGTTTTTTTTTTTCCTCCAAACTTGGTGTTTAGATTCTTATTACCAACTAGACTTTGTGAGTTTAGGTTGTTCTTACCAAAGGGATATAGTAGGAGAATAATTACCTTCCCACTATTTGGATGTGGTACTTTTTCCCATTCAAAATAGGACAACTATTTAATTCTTAGAAGGGAAAGATAGAAAATTCTTCTCTCTCTTCTTTTTGATATTTTCCTCTTTTACTTGTCAACAAGATAACTTTGGTTAGTAGGATGCCTAAGAGGTGAGCATTGTTTGGATATAATTTGGTTAAATTATTAATTTAGTTTGTATATTATATTTTTAAAAAGTTTTAGATAAGTTTTTCTTTCTTTCTTTTTTTTTTTATTTTTTATTTTTATAATAATTGTGGAATGGGATCAGATTTCCACCTCTTGGATAGTAGATCATGCCAATTACCGTCAAGCTAAACTCGTTTTATTTTATTTATTTTTTGTTTAAAATGTTAATTTAATCCCTGTACTTTAAATCTCATTCAATTTTCGTATCTATACTTCTCAACAAAACTTAAAATTATTGGTTCACATTGTTGGTTTATTGTTATTTTTTCAAAAAAAATAAAATAAAAAATGTAGTCACTATTAGTCTTCTTTTACTTGAATTTTGGAAATATATTTACATGGTGTAATTTTTTTACATGAAAACAACAATAATAATTATTTAATCAATATGAGAAAAATTACCTTTAAACTAAGTAGGAACTAATTTAGAAATTTGAAAGTACAAAAATTAAAATTGAATGAAACAAAGTAGTATAGAAACTAAAATGATATTTAACCCTAAATTAGAACATTTACAACATGGAGGGTGGAAATTTAAACCTTTGACTTCAAGGATGATTATACATACCAATTACTATCAAACTATGTTTACTTTGACAATTAATCTTTTTTAATTAATGTCAATTGATTTAACACTTGACATGAACATGACATTATTTACTAATTACTTGTGGGTTGATTTCAAACATGCGTAGTTGTTTGTTAGTACAAATTTGAACAAGGATAATGACAATGACCAAATCACATAATTGAAAGATAAATTTGGATGTGAGAAAATCTTGGTAAATTGGAGGGACAACCTTCAAAGTTTAAAGATGATAAAATATTAATTATCATTTCGAAAGTTTATAATTTGATTCTTTAACCTGACATTTAAAGATTTAATTCTCAAAATTTAAGATCAAACTTGTGATTTAATCTAGCTTTTTTTTTGGCATTTAAAAATGTGTTTTATTATTATTATTATTAGGTAAATTATCTTAAATGACAAAATTGTTAAAAATATTTACAACTAGTAGAAAAATACATAGTTTATCTACGATAGACTACTATTTGTGTCTATCGTGACACATATAATAATCTATCACGATTAGGGTTGGCAACGGGGTTGGGGAGAGATGGGTGCGGGTCCCCATCCTCGCCCCCGTCGAGGAGACAGGCCCCCCCGGGGCCCTATTCCCTGCGAGTTGAGAGAGAGCGAGAGTGCGACAGTGAGAGAGCGAGACTGAGAGAGAAAGCCTGAGAGAGATAGCGAGACTGGGAGAGAGAGAACGAGACTAAGAGAGAGAGCGAGTGTAACGACCCGACTTTCTAGGACTTGAACTAGGTCGTCACTATATCCATGCATATATCTAAAACGACTCATTTTCATAATTTTACAAAAATAGTCTTGACCTAACCAAATCTTGAGATACCAGCGTAACCCACGAAAAGGGAGGATGCCGACAAAGCTAAATGGAGGGAGGAGAGCAGTTGGACGGCGACTTGCAAATGGCAGACTAAACCCACTAACATATTGGCTTAACTATATATACTTCTTTACATTCTCTTCCTTATTCCAAACACAGCTTATTTAATATATCAAATCAAATCTTTTGCAGGCACCACTTAATAATTTATTTAACCAAAATATATGCTAACAAATCAGTTCCCCAACTTAAATTCAATTCCAACTTTTTTTTTTTTTTAAATTAAACAAAGTTCTTAAATCTCACCCAATTCCAAATTAAATCCAACTTTTAAATCTCCCCAAATAAATTCAACTTTCCACTGATAGAATTAAATCCAAATCTTTTATCATGATTACTTTAAAAACATAATCCAATCCAATTAAGCCACAAAATTCAAACAACTAACGAAATAATCCAAGATAATTAATTTTTTTTAACAAAAGCAAATTACCTAAAAATTTGGGATGTCACAGTGAGACTGTCAGAGGGAAATTGACTCGCGGGGTCGAGGATTAATTGGGGTCAGGGTCGGGGACGGGTACCCGGGCAATGACTCTGGTTTGACTTCCGTCCCAAGTCAAATTGGGGATTCCCCAAGGGTTTTTTTGTCATCCCTAATCGTGATCTATCGCGGTCTATCGCAAATAGATAGTACAATTTTGTCTTTTGTTATATTTAAAAAAAAAAAAACCCTTGTTATTATTGAATATCATCATCGAACACGACTTTTCTTTTACATTTGCACCTATAAAATCTGGGAACTTTCCAAAGATTTCTTTTTCTTTTTTCAATTAGATCGGTTTACTTAAAATTGAATCAATTTTTTTAATAATAATAAAACAGAATACAACAAGAATGCGTTTCTTAAAAAAAGTTATACATATAAACAATCTTTCAAACGTCTACGCCAATTTTAGAATACATTTGGAGAAATGTTTCTCAAGTTAATTAAAATTTGAAAACCCTTTTTAAAAATGGTTTTTTCTTTAATTGATCTCAGCTAAAATTTTGAACTGCTTTTTTAAAAGGTATACATTACACACACATACAATTTAGTAGGATCATTTGAGGTGTGGAAAAAGAAATTGGGTCGTATGACTTAATCGGCCTTTTTCGGTCAATACATTCCACACATACGGCCCGCCTGCTCGGCAGCAGAGACATATGGCCCATTTTGGCTTGCTCAACAGCCGAGGCCAACATATTTCATGTAGGCAGCCCATTACAATAATCCCTTTATCTTGAACCTTCATTGTGGCTCGATTAATCCGCTAAGTGTCCTAATTCTAAACGATGAAGAGAACCCCTAACCTAGGTCCACTATAAATAGAGCACGATGAACATGAGGTAAGTTCATCTTCTTACTTTGATCTTCGTGCTGAGATCTAACTTAAGCATCAGAGTGTCTGTGCCAAGTACATCGATGTGTTATTTTGACTACTTTACACGTGACGTCATCCCAAAACTACAAATTCGGTGGTACATGAAGGTAATGCGAGTTTTGTTGGCCAGATTTTGCCATCAACAATATATAAATATATAACTTTTGTCATCAACTTAAATTCTAAAAAGTAAATGTAACGACCCGACTAACAACTAACTAATCGAACCATTACTCATTGCATGCAACAACTCATAGAAACGACACTACGCAGGATGGTAAATAATGACCCATCTTTTTCATGAAAATTTCTGCTTGTTTTAATTTAAGAAATCAGCACAATACTCAGTAAATAACCCTACTACCAGGGTCAGGCTAGGCACCTATGTCCAATAAGTGCGTCAAAAATGTGAGACATACAGATCTATCATACGTCATATTTCTATAAGTGAATGGTTAGACCCCCCCTGTTGGTCATTGGTGCCCACAAACCTCTAGTGAGTCTCGAAGGAGACACTTACCTCTGGTGATCCCGAAGGAACACAAACCTCTGGTGTACTTGAAGGAACACAGCCTCTGGTGAACCCGAAAGAACACAGCCTCTGGTGAACCCGAAGGAACACAATCTCTGGTGATCCCGAAGGAACATGTCCTCTAGTGAACCCGAAGGAACACAACCTCCTGTGGACACCCAATGTAGGAGAGACACCACTACTCATCATACATGATCAATAAAGTTCACAATCATTCTATCACATGAATTCATACGCTAACAGTAAGGTTCATAAAAGTTTAACAGCATAGGTTTATACACTAACAGGCACATATAATTTTAAGACGTGGAAATCGCATACAAGCATAGTATCTCATAAGTCTAGAAACCTACTACATCATGGCAACTAACATATGGCCTGAAGGGCAGTTCATGTAGTAAGGCTACTTACCTTGAGCCTAGGTCCAAATCGATAAACGCACCATAGGTCCTTGCAAATACTCCTGAATAAAATTGGAAGCAAAAATTCCTAGCTTGAGTTAATCACCGACCTAACCCATAAACGAAACCAATATTACCTCAAGAGAATCCTTACCCAAAGGATGGTTTAATCTCGGAGTTGCCGCACCTGCTTCTAACTCTCCAATTCGTGCAACAGTCTACACACTCCAAAAGAAAATACATTTAGAATTTCTAAATCCACAAGAGTAGCCAAGGAAAAACACCAACGCCTTACCCCAAAGACCACGATCTCCGTCACGCCGCCAAGCAACACCAACAAAGAGCAAACCCACGGCGGCGGCAAGACTCACGACGACGTCGGCTGTTGGAGGAGGACGGCGGTGAGCGCGAGCCGGCGGACGAATCACACGGGGCGGCGAGGACACCGGCGATGCGCGGATGCTAAAGAAGAAGAAGAGAGTTGAAGGTGGCAAAAACACGTGAATGCAGAGGAAGAAGGAAAGCTAGAGGCAGTGAGAACGCGTGAACGCAGAGAAAAAAGGAAAGCTGGAGGCGGCGAGAACGCGTGAACGCAGAGGGAGAAGGAAAGCTGGAGGCGGCGGCTGCGCGTGAACGCAGAGGAAGAAGGAAAGCTGGAGGCGACGGCTGACGTGTGAACGCAGAGGAAGAAAGAAAGCTGGAGGTGGCGAGAACGTATGAATGCAGAGGAAGAAGGAAAGCTGGAGGCGGCGAGAACGCGTGAACGCAAAGGGAGAAGGAAAAGCTGGGGGCGGCGGCTGACGCGTGAGGGAGAGACTATTTTCGTGTTTTCTCTTTTTCTGCACGCAAAACGAGAAAGATTTATTTATAATAAACTCTAATCCCTATTTCCAATAATTTCACATTTTCCTTTTCCCCAACCAAAACAAAATAAAATCTCCTTTTCCTTTCCCCAAACAAAATAAAATAAAATCTCATTTTCCTTATTTTGTTTTGTTATTATTTATTTACCCCCTTTTTTTCACCAAAGATAAATTATCTCTTACCAAATTCCAAAAATTTCCTTAAATCCACATAAACCTCACTAACCACTACAAATATCAAATTTACAACTTAATTTCTTAATTTAAATTAAATTATCTTTACTACTGAAAATTAAATTCCTCCACTTTCAACAAATTGCAAATGATGCCAAATGACTTACATTAACTTAATAGGCGACTTTACCTCAATGATTTAGGTTGTCACAATCTCCCCCCCTCCCCCCCCCTAAGAAACTTTTGTCCTTGAAAGTTTTACTGCTGAAACAACTTCGGATGCTTTGACCTCGTTTCATCCTCTCTTTCCCACGTTGCTTCCTCACGCTTGAGGTTCTGCCAGAGAACTTTCACCAGTGCTATCTCCCAGTTGTGCAGGACCTTCACCTCCCTTGCAAGAATTTGCACCGGTTTTTCCTCATAACTTAGAACTTCGCTCAACTGTAAAGGCTCAAAATCGACCACGTGGGATGGATCCGCCATATACTTTCGAAGCATGAAGACATGGAACACGTTGTGAAGTGCGGAGAGCGACGATGGCAAGGCCAAACAGTAGGCCACGGGGCCAACTCGTTCCAATACCTCAAATGGTCCAATGAACCAGGGGCTTAACTTCCCCTTTTTCCCGAACCTCAAGACACCCTTCATAGGTGCCACTTTCAAGAATACCTTATCACCTACCTCAAATTTCAGGTCTCGCCGTCTTACATCGGCATAACTTTTCTGCCTACTCTGAGTTGTCTGCATCCTTGCCCTAATCTTCTGTATAGCCTCGTTGGTGAGTTGTACTAACTCTGGCCCCAACAGTCTTTGTTCCTCAATTTCATCCCAGCAAACTGAAGTTCTGCAACTCTTACCATATAAGGCTTCAAATGGCGCCATGCCAATGGTAGCTTGATAACTGTTATTGTAGGCAAACTCCATCAGGTGTGGGAGTCCCAACTTCCAGGGAAGTTTAGGGCGCATGCATGCAACATATCCTCTAGTATTTGATTCAAATGTTCTGTTTGTCCATCCATCTGGAGGTGAAAAGCCGTACTAAAATCCAATCGAGTGCCCAACGCAGTCTGTAAGCTTTTCCAAAAGTTGGACGTGAAGCGAAGTCTCTGTTAGACACTATAGAGATTAGTACTTCGTGTAACCTTACCACTTCCTTGATATAAATTTGTGCCCACTTACTTACTGAAAAGGTAGACCTTCCCGGAATCAAATGTGCCGACTTGGTGAGTCTGTCTACAGTGACCCATATCACAGTATGACCTTTCACCGTTTTGGGCCAACCTACTATGAAATCCATAGATAGATTCTCCATTTCCACTCGGGTACTGTCAGGGGCTGCAACAACCCTGCCTGCTTCTGCCTCGGGGCCTTCACCTACTGGCAAACCAAACATTTGCTAACGAATTCAACTACTTCCCTCTTCATATTGGGCCACCAGTAATGACTTTTTAGGTCCTGATACATATTGGTGCTACCCGGACGTATCGCGAATGGGGAGTTATGAGCCTCCGACAACAGCTTCTCTTTAACCACCCTGCCTGCTAGAACACACAAACGTCCTTGGTATGAGAGACCACCAATAGAGGATATCAAGAACTCACTGATCTATCCCGACTCCACTTGGCGAAGTTTCTCCCTAAGGTATGGATCCTCCAGTTGGGCGTCTATGATCCTTTGTCTCAAGGTAGGTTGCACCGATAGTTGAGCTAACTGGGAAATAAATTCTCCTAGCGCTACTACAATACCTGCTCACTCAAGGTCCTTACACAGTGGGGTCTGGTCGGTAATTAGAGCTGCTGAATGAACCGCCTTTTCTGCTCAAGGCATCTGCTACTACATTTGCCTTTCCGGGATGGTATAGAATTTCTACGTCATAATCCTTTACTAACTCCAACCATCTGCGCTGCCTCATATTTAACTCCTTCTGAGTGAAAAAGTACTTCAAGCTCTTATGGTCTGTGAAGATCTGGATCCTTTCCCCGTACAGATAATGCCTCCATATCTTTAGAGCGAAAACAACTGCCGCCAACTCTAAATCGTGGGTCGGGTAATTCTGCTCATGGCTTTTTAACTGTCGAGATGCATAAGCAACCACCTTGCCGTGCTACATCAACACGTAACCCAACCCCTTTTTGGAAGCATCACTGTACACGACAAAACTCCCTGACCCATCTGGAACGGTAAGTACTGGTGCAGAAACTAATCTCTGCTTGAGGTCTTGGAAGCTCTCTTCATAGGCCTTACTCCAAACGAAGGGAGTACCTTTTCTGGTCAACTGAGTCAAGGGCATGGCTATACGGGAGAAATCTTTCACAAACCGAAGGTAGTAGCCAGCTAATCCTAGAAAACTGCGCACCTCATTAATTGTTGCAGGGCGAGACCAGCTCGTAACCGCCTCTATCTTTGCAGGATCTACTGAGACACCATCTTTTAACACCACATGCCCTAAAAAGGATATCTGCTTCAACCAGAACTCACACTTAGAAAACTTAGCATACAACTTATGTGCCCTTAAGGTTTCGAGAACCTTTCGCAGGTGCTCCCCGTGCTCTACTTCTGTTTTTGAATAGATCAGGATATCATCAATGAATACGATGACAATAGTATCAAGGAAGTCTTTGAACACACGGTTCATCAGGTCCATAAACACCGTAGGGGTATTGTTCGTTATTTATTTCTTATTTGAATTAAGTTGTTTCTTAGCTTGTTGCACAAAATAGATTTTAACATTTCTGTACAAGGATGCGTCGAGAATTACTCTAAATGTGCTCATGATTAAGCAAGTTTTCCTATAAAGACCCAAGTATAAGTATTTATAGGTATCCTGGTGAGTCTAGGGTCGAACGCAGGGATTTGTGATAACTAGGCGCTGAGATTATAAGCCTGACTATGCGGTGAACTATACATGTAATATATGCAATTGTTTGTTGTGTAAAACTATACATTAAGAATTAATTTCCTACTACTAATAGTGAGGTGGACGCGGTGATGGTTAGTCATATGTCATTTAGTGTCAGATAGCATGCGTTGAGAATGAATGAAACCATGCGATAGGAGTAAATGCAAGAGTCAGTTGTTACCTAAACCTTCTGAGTACAATTTCATACCTACAAACTGCAATTGTGAATCCATCTCTCGATGTTTCGACGCCATATTAATCTTATTTCTAAGACGCATGGTAAGTTTGCGTTGGCAAAAGATGAACTACATCTCTGCAACTCATCTAGTCTTAATAAATGCTAAAGATTAACCATCCACTCTCTCAAGCTCGACAGTTATGCTTACTACTTGTGTTTGTCAGACAAAGTCATGCAAGCTAAAGATATGCATTAATCAATATGGAATATGCTCAGAATTGCTCAAGAAAACTAGCTCTTAACATTAACTCATTCATTCAAACATAGTGTAAGGTGTTCAGTATAAAGATAGATGAAAGAGAATAGTCAATCAAACTCATATTAAGCGAATAAGTCATTCTCTCGAATGTCATTAACAAAATATAAGCAAGAAGGAGAAAAATGAAAATAAAACAGAAAGGAAGGGCGCAAGCAGCCAATGGCAATGTCTTGCTTCATGGAGGCTTGAGATGGTCACTATCTGATACATAAATTGTATAAGGTGAATGTTCTCACTCACTGGGAGATGACTCTGAAAATGCTCAGAATCCTTCTCTCAGAAGAGCTCGAAATGGAGGCTGGTTATGGTGAGGGAGAAATAGTGCAGAGCTTTCGCCTCTTGAACTCCCCCCCCCCCTTCTTTAAGAAGCTTTTGGGCTATTTATAGGCGTCAAAAGATTGATATCATGATGACCTGACACCTTTGCATTAAATTTCACCCATGCTGCATAGATTTTTCAGATTTGTCAGCCTATTTGTTCTACCATGATCTTGATGGGTTGCTACTCTTTTTCGTAATGACATGACAGCTGCTTGAGCATGCTTGAGTTTCTTCTTCGACGCATGGTCTTCAACGCATGACCTCACCGCATAGGCTCGACGCATGTTCTCGCAGCAGCTTTAACTCTTCGTACTTGGTTGTTCCCACTTCTTTTCTTCTTAACCTTGCGTTAGGAACAAAAGCTTATCGTTTTTCAGGCATTTTTCTTTTGCAAGTAGTGCCAACTCATGTTGATACATTTTTCATCATTTAACTTCCAAAATCATGCGTTTAACTCCAAAGTTACTCTAATTAAATCAAATAATGACAATAATAACTTGTATTTCTACAAGTTATCAGGTATTCGTTAGGCCAAAGGACATAACGATGAATTCCTAATGTCCATATAGGGAACGAAAAGCGGTCTTAGGGACGTCACTATCCTTTATCGTCAACTGATGGTACCCTGAACGAAGATCAATCTTGGAGAAAACTGTGGCTCCCTTTTTAGCTCCCTGTAGTCAATGCAAAGGCATAGCGAACCATCCTTTTTCTTCACAAACAACACTGGTGCCCCCCAAGGTGACACAATCGGCCGAATAAAGCCCCTGTCAAGCAACTCTTGCAGCTGCACCTTAAGCTCTCTTAGCTCTGCTGGGGCCATACGATAAGGAGCCTTGGATATGGGAACCGTACCCGGCTCCAACTCTATAGCGAAGTCAATCTCCCGCACTGGTGGCAAGCCTGGAAGGTCCTCAAGAAAAACGTCCGGATAATCTCGTACCACTGGTTCTAAAGTCAAGGTGGCCTCACCGTCTCTAACATCTACCACACTGGCCAGAATACCCCAGGTACCCTAGTTAAGCAATCTGCGGACCTTTAGAGCTGAAACAACCTTGGGCAGGACCGCCGTCCCTACCCCTTTAAATTTGAAGCTACTCCCTGTAGAAGGGGTGAAAATCACCTCTTTTCTTGCACTATCTATACTGGCATTGTTAGCAGCCAACCAATCCATGCCTAATATGACGTCAAAGTCATGCATGGCCAAAACTATTAGGGTAACCTCTAACTCCCGATTTGCTATCTCCACCAGGCAGGCCTTTATCTTTTGTTTGGCTAACAAGATCTCCCCAGATGGGGTAGAGACCAATAACACAAAAGGTAAAGGTTCTAACTCTAGCACAGCATGCTTAACGAATGCAATAGAAATAAACGAATGCGATGAGCCTGAGTCAAACAACACTAGAGCTTGTATGCTGCCCCTTCTCATCTACAGTTCCTTTCACTTGTTAGACATGTGCCCTCTTTGCCACACCGAAAGCAAACTCTCGAGCCTGCTAAACACTGCCCCTAGTGACCTCTCCCACAGGAACCACGGACTAGCTTTTCTCTCTCTACCAAGCTTGAGGTCGAAGGCGGCTGTCTGAAGTACTGTATGGGTCTGTCTACCCGGTTCTTTGGAAGAAACTCTGGAATCTTCTGATCTAACTTCCTTTTCTATCCTAAGGAGGGTCCTGATGTCATAGCTTTGACATACTTTTCTCCGGCACGAGAGTCTATTCTCACTGCCGCTCGAAATGCTGTTGCGTAACTGATGGGTTCCAAGGCTTGCACGAGACCCCTTAACCCATCCATCAAACCTTGCACAAAGCATTTTGTCTTATTTTCCTCAGTGGCCACCATTTTAGGGGCAAAACAGGATAACTTGGTGAACTCTTGCTCATACTCCTCAAAGGTTATGACCCCTTGCTTCAGCTTCCTGAACTCCACATGCTTATTGTACCTTGTGTTGGTGGAGAAATATTTCTCATAGAATCTTTCCTTGAACTGAGCCTAGGTAATCGATCCTCCCACGGTAACAACTGACCTCTCTGCCGACTGCCACCAGATCTTAGCGTCATCTGTCAATACAAACATGACACACTGAAGCTCCGTCCTCTGGGCACTTCATATACTGGAATATAGTCTCGATGGACGATAGCCACATATCTGCCTTGGTAGGGTCCTTCAATGACCATCAAAAGTGCGCGGATTATACTTCCTGAAGTCCCTTAAATGCTTTGCCTCCGGGGATAGGTTCTGGTAGTGCTGATGTTGGGCCGACATCTGCTGGGGTGGAACCTGCTGCTCCGGCGCTTGAGGTACAGGAAGCTGTTGTGCTAACTGTTCTACCACAGCGGTGCAAGTTAGCTCCTGAATCTTGCCTAACAGGGAGGCAGTAATAGTCTCCCCTATCTGAGCTACCACTACAGCGAAATCGGTCGGGGCCACTGGTGGGGCCAGCGCCTGGGGTGCCTCGGGTGCGTTACGAGGTCGTCCCTTTGCCTAGTCCCATGCTCTTCTGACCCCATAGTATCTTATGGTGGTGGAGGTCCTTGCGGTGCAGGAGGGTCCTGCTCCACGGGGTCCTGGACTTGAGGGTTTGGTAGCCCCCTTCCCCTACCTCTCCTACCCCCTCTGCCTCTTCCTGTACCTCCACGAGACATCTCCTAAAATTGCACACAACAGCTGCCATTAATTTCCTTGTTAAAGGGTGTTATGCCAATCATACTAATGTAAGGGAGAACCAGCAAGTGTTCAAGTAAAATTTTCTAGAGATACATACTTGGAACGCATACCTGGCGATGACGAAGAACCCCTTGATGGCCATAGGGACAATCTCGACTTACATAGTAAATCAGACTACAGAACCAATAACTCTTGGCTTGTAATGACCCAACTAACAACTAACTAATCGGACCATTACTCAGTGCATGCAACAACTCATAGAAACGACATTATGCAGGATGGTAAATAATGACCCATGTTTTTCATGAAAATTTCTACTTGTTTTAATTCAAGAAATCAGCACAATAGCAAATAAATGAAATTTTGGTTCGAGGTACCCCTAAGCAGAAGCTGCTACAGGTCCCGTGATGCCATCAAGGTTTCTTCTTGTCATTCGCAGGCAAATTCCTCCCTTTAGCAGAAAAATACATAAGAGGAAAGGATGAGTCATTTTTATTACTCAGTAAGTAACCCTATTACCGGGGTCAGGCTAGGCACCTATGTCCAATAAGTGCGTCAAACATGTGAGACATATAGATCTATCATACGTCATATTTCTATAAGTGAATGGTTAGACCCCCCCCTCCCCCCCACTGTTGGTCATTGGTGCCCACAAACCTCTAGTGAGTCTCGAAGGAGACACTTACCTCTGGTGATCCCGAAGGAACACAAACCTCTGGTGTACCCGAAGGAACACAGCCTCTGGTGAACCCGAAGGAACACAACCTCTGGTGAACCCGAAGGAACACAATCTCTGGTGATCCTGAAGGAACACGTCCTCTAGTGTACCGAAGGAACACAAACTCCTGTGGACACGCAACCAACGTAGGGGAGACACCACTACTCATCGTACATGATCAATAAAGTTCACAATGATTCTATCACATGAATTCATACACTAACAGTAAGGTTCATAAACGTTTAACAGCATAGGTTTACACACTAACAGGCACATATAATTTTAAGATGTGGAAATCGCATACAAAGGCATAGTATCTCATAAGTGGCTCTAGAAACCTACTACATCATGGTAACTAACATATGGCCCAAGGGCGGTTCAGGTAGTAAGACTACTTACCTTGAGCCTAGGTCCAAATCGATAAACGCACGGTAGGTCCTTGCAAATACTCCTGAATAAAATTGGAAGCAAACATTCCTAGCTTGAGTTAACCACCGACCTAACCCATAAACGAAACCAAAATTACCTCAAGAGAATCCTTACCCAAAGGATGGTTTAATCTCGGAGTTGCCACACCTGCTTCCAACTCTTCAATTCGTGCCACAGTCTACACACTCCAAAAGAAAATACATTTAGAATTTCTAAATCCACAAGAGTAGCCAAGGAAAAACACCAATGCCTTACCCCAAAGACCACGATCTCCGCCACGCCGCCAAGCACCACCAACAAAGAGCAAACCCACGGCGGCGGCAAGACTCACGGCGACAATGAGCGTGAGCCGGCGGCGAGGACCCCGGCGACGCACGGACGCTGAAGAAGAAGAAGAGAGTTGAAGGTTGCAAAAACGCATAAACGCAGAGAAAGAAGGAAAGCTGGAGGCGGCGAGAACGCGTGAACCTAGAGGGAGAAGGAAAAGCTGGGGGCGGCGGCTGACGCGTGAGGGAGAGATTATTTTCTTTTTTTTTTTTTCTTTCTCTGCACGCAAAACGAGAAATTTTTATTTATAATAAACCCTAATCCCTCTTTCCAATAATTTCACCTTTTCCTTTTCCCCAACCAAAACAAAATAAAATCTCATTTTCCTTTACCCAAACAAAATAAAATAAAATCTCGTTTTCCTTATTTTATTTTGTTATTATTTATTTACCCCTTTTTTTTTCCAAAGATAAATTATCTCTTGCCAAATTCCAAAAATTTCCTTAAATCCACCTAAACCTCACCAATTTTACAACTTAATTTCTTAATTTAAATTAAATTATCTTTACTACTGAAAATTAAATTCTTCCACTTTCAACAAATTGCAAATGATATCAGATGACTTACATTAACTTAATAGGGGACTTTACCTCAATGATTTGGATTGTCACAGTAAAAACTAAAAGAAAACCTATTATCAATTAATAAGTCTTAATATTAATGTGCAAAAATTAAAATGAAGATTGATCTCTCTTTTCTCTTCTCTCTTTTCTCTTTTTTTTTTTTTTTTTTTTTTTTCATTTCCTTATAGAATAAAAGGAAAAAGGAGGGAAAAAAAAGTGCAACCTCTTCGACCAATCTTTGAAAGTTTCTCCCTTTTTTAAAAAAAATGTTTTTTATATTCATGTGTTGTGTTGTTATTGGATCACTACATATAAATACGTGGACCCACATAAACAAATAATTTTTAAATGGAAAATAATATATTTGCAAGTCAATAGAACCTTTCCATTTGGCGACCACATAATTAACTAATTGAGATCAACCCATTTTTAATTTCATTTCTCAACTCCAACCTTGTTTCTTTTTAGAAAAACAAATAAATATAATACTAAAAGAATATAGTCACATTCATTCTATACATTACATTTAGGAAAAAAAATGAATTTCGTATTATATTTGTAATGTTATTTTCATAGTTGGTTTGACTCATATATGTATAACTTCTTATACGTGTCTAAAAATGAACATGATTAATACAAAGTTCTTGAATAAGATAGTTATAAAATAGAATCCATCTGTCCAATAATATTTTATAAGAAGCATAATTAATTAATTGAAATAAAAATTGTTTGGACAAATTGACAACCCTTTTTTTTCTTACATATTATTTCTATCTTTGTCAAGAAAAAAAAATCTAACATAGGACTTAATTTGATTGTGTGCACATGAATGAAAATATTTAAAATAGATTACAATTTTATTAGTTTAGGTGGTTTAGTTTTGGTTAATAGCTGTATTTGCTAATTAACTCAATCCCAATACAATTATTTAATTTTTCAAAAAAAAATTGGGTGTAATTTTGGTTAAGGAATCATTCTTAATAATAGTTCCTTTGGTTATTTTGGTTACTCTTGTTGTCTTATTCCTAAGCCTTATTCAAATGACTAAGACACCTATCAATTTTTCATGTGCAAAAGTTAAGCAATAAAAATGGTTGGTGGGCCACCATTTAAACAAAACAAGGGAAGAAACAATGGTTGGCAAATTTCTATTGGCTAACTTCAACAAGTTTATTTTTCTCACCTTTTTTCCCTATAAAATTGACCCAAAATGCATTCAATATTATCTTTGAAAAGGGATTTATTTTTATTGTTTTTTTTTTCCTCTCTTTTTTTAAAGGGTGTGGGACAATTGAGAGTTGGATGATGGCCCCTTGAAGCTTTGCCTTGAGATGTATGTCATTTGAAGGCTCCTCATGTTTAGGAACTTTGCCACATGTATAGTTGGAGATTGTAGATAGGACAAATGGAAAAAGTATTTACTATAATTAGGACAATATAAAATTTTGATGTCATTTTAGTTAGGCTTTTATTTCAAAGATGGTAAGGTAGAGATTGAACCATCAACTTTTAAAATGCTAGTTGATGTCTTATTCATTAAATTGTGTTTGAATTGGCAAGAAATATCATTTTTTGTTTGTACTTATATTTCGATCTCAATTTAGTTAGAATTTTTATTCTTAAAATTAGGATCGAGATAGATGTTTGAAAGAAAAAACAAAAAATAATTTTAACCTCTAAATTTGTCAAGTTGTATCAATTTTCACCAACTTTTCAATTTTATCAAAAAAAAAAAAAAAAAAACTCATAAACTTACTAATTTCAATAATATCAAGTTTTACGCATATTATAATTTGATTAGTGCACAAATTAACCCTTCACTCATAAACTTAACAAAAATCTTGCTCTATTGTTGTTTTTCTTTGAAGTTCTATTAATTTTATATCATGACTATGTTTTATATGATTCATTAGATGAATATTTTGGAATACTTTTTTTTTCTATATTTCGAAAAGGAAAAAAGAACCTATTAAAAGGAGAAAATTGAAGAAAAAAAAAGAGAAATTATTAAAATTGCAACGTTTAAGTTTGAGGTGCAATTCAATTAAATTGAAAGTTTATGGTGACATATTATCTTTTTGTTCCCTAGGTTTGTATGGTAATATCAATCTGAGCATAACTTAATGAATAACGCTTACCTAAGTTTGAGGTGCAATATGATGAAATTTAAAGTATATGGTGAAATCTTATAATTTCCCTTTGATTTATATGTAACGTCAACCTGAACATAACTCATTAAATAAAGTACTATAATTACTATCTCAAAAATCAATGATTTTGATTCTCGAGTACTCATAAGCATGCATTTTTCTTTCGTTTCTCTTTTTAGTTCGTATGTATTCTTTATCATTGACACATAGAAAAATTGAGAATATTATATTTTGTTGATATGTAATAAACGTTATAAAAGAAGCAATAGCAATGGCACATGGTAGTTTGACAAATAAGGTATCCAAGTACTCTACATTGGTAGGGTCAAAGGTGTTTGTATATGTCATCATGTTCGTAATTTAACCCTAAATACTATTAGACCATTCTAACTTTGAATGCCAAGAAAAATGAAGGAAATGGACGAGGAAACCTTTCATATACTTCAATCACCAAATGATCAATTACATCAAATAGTTTTTTTTTTAAAAAAAATAAAAAAATAAAAAGCACAAATCATTAATGAAGATGCAATCACAATTCATGAAATGATTTCTATATGGGGAGTTTCTCCTAAGAATCAAGTGATCTTCATGTGCATAACTTCCATTTTCAAGAAAATTATAAAGATTTAGCTCAATATATAATCATTTGTAGTACAAACCCTAATTTTGAATGAAACCCTAAAGTTCAAATTGATAATGTTTTCGTTTTTTTGTTTTCTATTCTTTTGCATTTATATACTTGTTTATTTTCTCCTAATTTTTCAATTAGAGTTTTCAAATTTGCTGAAGAAAGACTTGAATTTTAAATCAAATTCTAAAAATAAAGAGAAGTTTATTTGAAAATTATTTTCTTTAAAAATATTAGTGGAAAATAGATAACAAAACATTGAAATTATGGGTGGAAGTAGTATTTGTAAAATTAATTTTTAAAATTTTAAAAATTGAAAATCAAGTTAGCAAAGAGGGAATCTTAATAATTAATATCAATTGGAAAATTGTCATAAATGACCCATTTGTAGTAAAAAAAAATTATAAAATTCCATTCTCTTTATAGCATAACTCAAAAATTAAATCCTTTATGCTTTTCCATGGGTGTCCTTATAATTTTGTTAGGGTGTTGATATATTATTATTTACCATAATTCATTCACTGAAGCACTTTTTTGGATTCATTAGTGATTTAAATTTTGTATTAAACTTTGTATTAGAGTAAGAAATTCCAAGTTTGAAATTCTATAAAGTCATCTTCTCTTTAATTAATATTGAATTTTATTTGTTGGCTATTTCATACATTTTCAAACCAGGAAGTGTTAGAGTGTTTATATAATGATAATAGAATTTAGAATAATTTTATAATCTTGTGTCCTTTTAAAAGTTAACTAAAGTTTAGGGTAACTATTTTAAATAACAAAACTGCTAAAAAAATTTTCAAAATATTACAAAATGTGACTGTCAATCAGTGATAGACCATGTCTATCACTGTCTAACAATAAAGATTGTTAGATGTCCATCATTGTCTATCACCGATAGACAGTCATATTTTGCTATATTTGAAAACAGCAATATATATATATATTCTTCGCCATTCATTTCTTATCAACTTAAAACCAAACTTCTTTGTTTCTTTCGTTTTATTTTCTTGCTATTATCTAGAAATTATGGTGTTGGTAACTTGTCATACAACAATAATTAAGAGCACAATGATTGTCCAAAGATAAATCACTTTGGTCCACACAAAAAAGCAATTAATTAAAAACCATATTGGTTGTCCAAATTTGTTTGTTGATATATGCTTAGTTGAGAATCTTTATACAATATATTATGATATCTCTCTTAATGTTATAATTAAAGAGAAATTAGGATAAATAGAAATGCATGATCTCAAATGTTCTCAACTGTTTAGGAAATACTTTTTTAAAAAATCATTTATATATGTGGTGTTTAGCTTTATATATATTAAAATCAGTTTGCTTCTTTACTAACTTGATTTTCAATTTTTAAAGTTGGACGTGGAAGTAGTGTCATTCAGCAGCTCTGATTATCGACCAAACCCCATTGTGCAAAGACCTTGAGCGAGCAGGAATTGCAGTGGTGCTAGGAGGAGTCACTTCCTAGTTAGCTCAACTATTAGTGCAACCCACTTTGAGACAAAGGATCATTGACGCCTAGCAGGGGGATTCATACCTTATGGAAAAGATTCACCAGGTGGAGTCGAGACAGATCATTGAGTTCTCGGTATCCTCTGATATTGGTCTCTCCTACCAAGGACACTTGTGTGTGCCAGCAGGCAGTGTGGCTAAAGATGAGCGGTTGTTGGAAGCTCATAGCTCTCTGTTTGCAATACATCCGGGCAGTACCAAGATGTATCAGGACCTGAAACGTCATTACTGGTGGCTCAATATGAAGAGGGAAGTTGCTGAATTTGTTAGCAAGTGTCTGGTATGCCAGCTGGTGAAAGCCCCGAGGAAGAAGTAGGCAGGGTTGCTGCAGCCCCTGACGGTACCTTAGTGGAAATGGGAGAATGTATCTATGGACTTCATAGTAGGTTTGCCCAAAACAGCGAAAGGTCATACTGTGATATGGGTTATTGTAGACAGACTCACCAAGTCGCACATTTATTCCGGGAAGGTCTACCTTTTCAGTAAGTAAGTGGGCACAAATTTATATAAAGGAAGTGGTAAGGTACACGGAATACTAGTTTCTATAGTGTCTGACAGAGACCCTCGCTTCCCTTCTAACTTTCGGAAGAGCCTCCAGACTGCGTTGAGCACTCGATTGGATTTTAATACGGGTTTTTACCCTCAAACGGATGGACAAACGGAACGTTTGAATCAAATACTAGAGGATATGTTGCGCGCTTGCGCCCTTGACTTTCCAGGAAGCTGGGACTCCCACTTGCACCTGATGGAGTTTGCTTACGATAATAGTTATCAGGCTATCATTGGCATGGCGCCATTCAAAGCCTTATATGGTAAGAGTTGCAAATCTCCAGTTTGCTGAGATGAAGTTGGGGAACGAAGACTGTTGGGGCCAGAGTTGGTACAACTCACCAACGAGCCTATACATAAGATTAGGGCAAGGATGCAGACAGCTTAGAGTAGGTAGAAAAGTTACTCCGATGTAAGACGACCAGACCTGAATTTTGAGGTAGGTGATAAGGTATTCTTGAAAGTGGTACCTATGAAGGGTGTCTTGAGGTTCGGGAAAAATGGGTAATTAAGCCCACGGTTCATTGGACCCTTTGAGATATTGGAGCGAGTTGGCCCCGTGGCCTACCGTTTGGCCTTGCCACCGTCGCTCTCTGCAGTTCACAACGTGTTCCATGTCTCCATGCTTCGAAAGTATATGGCAGATCCATCCCATGTGGTTGATTTTTAACCCTTACAGTTGAGCGAAGATTTAAGTTATGAGGAAAAACCCGTTCAAATTCTTGCAAGGGAAGTAAAGGTTCTGCACAACCGGGAGATAGCACTGGTGAAAGTCCTTTGGAAGAACCACCAGTGGGAGGAAGCAACGTGGGAACAAGAGGACAAAATGAGGTCAAAGCATCCGGAGTTGTTCCAATAGTAAAACTTTCAAGGACGAAAGTTTCTTAAGAGGGGAAGAATGTGACAACCCAAATCATTAAGGTAAATTCTCCTATTAAGTTAATTTAAGTCATCTTGCATCATTTAGAATTAATTTGAAGTTGAGAAATTTAATTTTTGGTAGTAAAAAAAATAATTTAATTTAAATTAAGGAATTAAGTTTTAAAATTTGTATTTGTAGTGGTTTGTGAGATTTTAATTGTATTTAAGAAAAAGTTTGAAAGTTTCAAGATATGAGTTAAGTATAAAATATATAGGGAAAGAATATTTATGTAGATGTTATTTTAGGGAAAGAATATTTATGTAGATGTTATTTTGGTGGGAGAAATTAAATAGGGAAGATTTTATTTTATTGAGGAAAATGAGGAATTAATGAGGTTTAATAGGGGGAAAGGATTAGGGTTATTATAAGGAGCCTCCTTAGGTTTTGTGTGCAAAGAAGAAGAAGAAGAAGAGGGGGAAAAAAAAAAAAGCAAAAGTGAAACCCTCCCTCTCCCTTTCAGCCGCCGCTCTCTCTCTCTCCTTTTTCCCGATTTCCTTCTCACCCGCCGCACACACTCTCTCTCCCGATTACCTCTTCTTAGCCACTATTTTTGCTTTCTTTTTCCGTCTGCCTCTCGCTTGGTCACCACTCACCCTCACCGGATTCTTTTTCCCGGAGTCGTACTCTCTATTTCCCTCTATTTCCCGCTCTCTCTCTCTCAGTCGCCGCTCACCTTCACAGATTCTCTTTTTCCCGGAGTCGCTCTCGCTAAGACTCTGGCTCTCGCTCAGACTCTCGCTCTCGTTCAGAATCTCGTTCTCGGCTACGACTAACTACTCACCTGACCATCAGTCGTCGGATTGATTAGGTGAGTATCTCGAACCGAGTAGGATAGTGGCGTAGTTCGGTAAATCTTTGGGAATATGAATTAAATGGTAAATCTTGATAGGTGGTCAGCGATTACTTTGGTTCGTAGGATTGGAGGAAACTGCGAGTTTAGCCACGTTTGGGTAAGGTCTCTCTTGAATGAACTTTGAATTTACTTGTGACGGATTAGGCTTGATAAGTAACTTAAGTTAGAGGAATTGTACTCCCAGTTTATTCAGGAATTGTGCGAGGGTTTGCGGTGTGGTTAGCATTATGGATCTACACTCAGGTAAGTAATCTTACTACTTGAACCGCCTTCGGGCCATATGTTTAGTTCTCATGATGTAGTAGGCTCCTAGAGCCACTTTTGAGATACTTTGCCTGTATATGATTTTCATGTCTTAAAGTTATATGTGCCCGTTAGTGTATAAACCTATGTTGTAAAACGATTATGAACTTTACTGATAGCATATGAATCCATGTTATGGAATGATTATGAACTTTATTGATCGTGTACAATAAGTAGTGGTTACTCCCCTACGTTGGTTGGGTGTCCATCGGAGGTTGTGGTCCTTCGGGATCACCAGAGGATGTGGTCCTTCGGGATCACTAGAGGTTGTGTTCCTTCGGGTTCACTAGAGGTTGTGTCCTTCGGGTACACTAGAGGTTTGTGTTCCTTCGGGATCACCAGAGGTAAGTGTCTCCTTCGAGACTCACTAGAGGTTTGTGGGCATCCATGACCAACGCTGGGCGGGTCTAACCATTCCCTTATAGAAGTATGATGTATGATAGATATGCATGTCGTACATGTTTGACGCACTTAATGGACATAGGTACCTAGCCCGACCCCGGTAATGGGGTTACTTACTGAGTAATATAATTACTCATCCTTTTCTCTTATATATTTTTTTCAGGTAAAGGAAAGAATGTGCCGGCGAATGACAAAAAGAATCCTTGATGACATCACGGGACCCGTAGCAGCTTCCGCATAGTTTTTCATGTTTAGTATCGGATTTTTTGTCCAACCTATCTAGCCATGTTTTGAGACTCGTCTTTCTTATTTATTTATGCTAGCTTTCATTCATGAAGTTGCTTTTTATTGTTGCCTTCGGGGTAACCCGAACCAAGATTTTATTTATTTGTTATTTCACTGATTTCTTGAATGAAAACAAGTGGTAATTTCATGAAAAACATGGCTTCTTCTTTACCATTTTGTATAGTGACGTTTTTCAAACTTTTGCATGCATTGGGTAATGGTCCGATTAGATAGTTGTTAGTCAGGTCGTTACAATTTCAAAACAGTAAGTGGTTATAACTCCGCATTATTTAAAATTAGCTTAAAATTGTAATTATGCAAAGAGAAATTTATTGATGCAAATATGTTAAAGAATACACTTGATGCAAATATGTTAAAGAATACACTTTCTACAATTCATGTCCTGAATATGCTCCTGAAGTAGCAATATCGAGAGAAATATTTTTAAAGTATTTTTAACTCATTTCATGTCTTCTCGAAGCTGAACGACGAAATAACGAGTTATTGATTAAACAAAATTATGAATCTCAACCAACTAAAGCAACAACATTCCCTGGAGTGAATGTTGTGAATTTTACTTACCGTGGACAAAAAATCACGAATCTCGATGAACTAAAACAACATCATTCCCTAAAGTGAATGTTGTGAATTTTAAATAATCATGGTCGTAGTCGAGGTCATGACCACGATAGAGAAAGAAATAAGTTTCACATTTTAGATGTGATACCAAACGAGACATATGTCTTGTGCCTATTGTACATTTAATTTCTTCTAAAAATTACAATATCTCAATAAATAAAAATTAAACAACATGTGTGGAAGCAAACTTTGTAAATCACTTGAAGAGATGAATTAATCCTAAAAATATGAAATATTTAGATGTTGCAAATTCATTTGAATCTCCTTAAGAGAAAATGAACATCATTGTAGAAGCAACAAAATGTTATGAAAATATTTAATATTTTGTTATGTTTTCTCTCGTATTTACTTGTCAAAGTTTAATTTTACATTTTCTATTTTGTTTATCATTATGGCTCATTACTTATTGTTGTCCTTATTTTTATGAAGAAACATGAACATTTCTCAATTATTGGATAACTCTGGGATGAATAACAAAGATGTATGTGCATATAGTGCAACAATGCACACTATACTTAAAAGCAGAAAATATTTCTCAAAATTGACAGTGATGAAAGAAAAAGTTAATACAATCTTAGATCCTGCAAAACTTGATTGAAGGCTCAAATATATGTTTGCCTACAGAAATAAAATTTACAATTGACAATATATTGTTCTGTAGTCAATCAAAGAGAAATTTACTAAGTTTTAAAGATATATGTTGCAATGGTTATCATACTGAGACTACAAGAAAGAATGAGATAGAATATCTTTATATTATATCTACTATCTCACATGAAAAACGTATCTGGAAAAGCTGTTAGCTTTATTTTCAGGATTATATTATACTCAAATTACTAGTATTGAAAGTCATGCTACCATGAACCTGAAATTCATTAATCTAAATATATTTTATGATTGACATGATCAGTTAGATCATCATGGGTTAATAATGATAAGAAAAATTATTAAAAATTCACATGGACATCCGCTAAAGAACCGAAAGTTTCTTCAATCTAATGAATTGTCATGTGCTGCTTACTCTCAAGGAAAATTGATTGTTAGACCATCACCAGTTAAAGTGGGGACTAAATTACCTATGTTTTTAAAACAAATTCATGGTGATAGTTGTGGGGGGTTTTTTTAATCCACCTAGTAGACCATTTAAATATTTTATGGTATTAATAGGCATATCTAGCAGATGGTCACATATGTGCGTATTATCAAGTTGAAACCTTGCATTTACAGGATTACTTACTCAAATATTTAAGTTAAGAGTACAATTTTTTTTATTATTCAATTAAGACCATTTGTTTTGATAGTGCTAGTGAATTTACATTCCAAACTTTTGATAACTATTGTATGTCAATTGGAATAAGTGTTGGACATCCTGTAGCCTATATTCCAATACAAAATGGTTCAGCAGAATCATTTATAAAACGTCTACAGATAATAGCTAGATCATTGCTTATGAGAGCTAAGATTCCTACATTTGTATGGATCATGTTAGTTTGCATATTGCGTCACTTGCACATATAAGGCCAGTAGTTTATCATAAGTACTCGTCATTAGAATTAGCTTATGGCCATGAGCCAACCATTTGAGAATTTTTGGATGAGCAATACATGTTCCAAGTGCTCCACCACAACCCACCAAGATGGGCTCTCAAAAGAGGTTAGATATATATGTAGGATTTGATTTCTCATCAATTATTAAATATCTTGAACCCCCAAAGAGTGATGTTTCTACTGCACAATTTGCTGATTGTTATTTTAATGAGACAAATTTTTCAACATTAGGGAGAGGAATTAAGAAGTTGAAAAAATAAATTACATGGAATGCATTGTTATTGTCTCACTTAAATCCCTGTACAGATCAATGAGAACCTGAAGTTGAGAAAATAATTCATTTGCAAAATATAGTAAATCAGTTACCAGATGCATTTATAGATGCTAAGAACGTAATTAAGCATATATATCAGCTGCAAATGTTCCATTAAATGTAGCAAGTTGTCACTAGTGAGTCTTGGACATGCCAGAAGCGTGATAGACCATTAGGTTTCAAAGATAAAAATCCTTGAAAAAGAAAAAATCCTTGAAAAAAGAAGTAGTCAATAATCAAAATGAATTACTTAAGAATATGGATATTCTAGAAGAAATCTTAAATATGAGTACTCATGAGGATATTGAAATAAAAGAGGATAATAATGAGATCTCAATAAATTATGTCATGATATGAAAAAAATGGAACCATATAAGTTGACAACATTTTTGCATACACGATATTATTTATGAAAGTAAGTATGAAAAATGTCGACATAGAAATGATTGACTAATGTGGAAAGAAACAATCCAATAGAAATAAACTCATTTTTCAAATCCAGAAATCAGAGAATGTTGAACATGTGGGATACAAGTAGAGTATTTGTAAGAAAAACATATAGAGTGAAGTCACAAGATATAAAGCGAGACAGATCCCACAATAATTCTCGCAATAAACTGGTATTAATTATGAGATAACAATACCATTAGATAGCCAATTTATCTGATTGTATATGAAAAGTTTTATATAAATGTTAGGGATGTAGTCATACCATATTTATATGAATCTCTTAATGATGATATTTATTTATGAAAATCCCTGAAAGATTAGAGGTATCATAATCATATAATTCAAATATTAGAGAATCATATATATATATATATATCAGAGAGATTCTTATAAAATATTTCTGACGAATGTGATATAATCATCTTATTCAATATTTGTTGGTATGAGGGTACGAAAATAACCCTATTTGTCTATATTCTTTTATAAAGAAATCACAACCTGATATTTATTATATATACATATATGTTGATGATTTAGGCAGAAACTCCTCAGTAGATTTCAAAGACAATAGAGTTCTTAAGAAAAAATTGAGATGATAAGTTTTTGCCTTAACTTGCAAATAAAGCATAAAGCATAAAGCATAAAGCAAATGGAATTGCATCAATTTATACATAAAAGATCCTTTTATGGATTATGTATATCATTGAATACTTCTATAGTGGTTCACTCACTCGATGTAAAAAGAATATATCATCTGATCTCAAAAAGATGATGAAGAATATTAGGCCCTGAAGAACCATAAATTTTGAGAAGTGCACTTACATAGTTTTACTAGTCTATATATTGCACTTTGTAGTATTTTTGAGTAATTTTGTTACATATATATAACATTCCTCCAAAAGGAGAATATTGGAGTAGAGTTAAATACATGGTATGTTTTATTTGAGAATTAGTTTACATATGATCTATTTTATTCTAATAAATCAAATTGTGATCTAGTTGGTTGTGAAAATGCAGGTTATTTATCTAACTCATACAAGCTAGATCTTAAACAGGTTACTTAGTACACATGGAAAAGATTTTTTTATTATGACAATCTATGAAAAGCAGATTATAAACAATTACTACTTTAAATCATGTTGAAATCAGAATGATTCATGAGGTTAGCCAATGAGGATCTTTTATGAAGACAGTAAAGCATAAAATGGCAGCATCACTAGTCAACAAATTTCTTCAAAAAACGACTTAGAAGACTTATCGACGAAGGTGTTATATTATATTTTATTTATTTTAATATTATAATTTTCGGTATTGTATTCTCAGTATGTCTTGTTTTGCTCCTTAATTTCTCAACAAAAAGATATTTCTTATTTTTTTCCCGTTTTGAGATACTACTCATTCTTTTCTAGAAATCATGAGATGATCAATTTTTTTTTCTAGATATTCTAAAATATCTTTTCTTTTCTAAATAGACTTTTCCTTTCATAGGCACTAAAGAATAATTGGGTTAACTATATTGGATGATAATAACAAATAATATACATTAAGTCATATTGTCATAAGTTAAACATCATTGTCAAAGTAAGCTTAACTCAACAATGATTAATATAACCTTCTTTTTTAAAAGGTTAGAGGTTTGATCCTCATGCCATTACTTGTATAAAAAAAATAAATAAATAGTAGTTAAGAAGTAGGTATATAGAGCATATAGGAAGATGAAAGAGTAGAATTTTTGAAAGCCAAAGAATCAAATTGAGAGTGACTTGATGATTTATAAATCAAAATCAAATTAGTTATAATAAAGTTTGGAGGGCCAAAATTGAAAGTCCAAAAGTTTTGGTACCAAAACCATAAATAATCATTAAAAAGAATTGAAGTCATTGAGGGTGTCCTACATGGTCAAGTCACAAGATGAGCTTATTTGGTTTTATATAGAAAAATAATGGAGGGTAGGGGTTTTATCATTAAGAATGTGGAGCCCTAACTATGAAATTAATTTCCTCTATATTTATCAATCAAACCACCATATATATTTACTATCTTCTCTTCCTAAGCCATCAATCAAATTCATCCTTTGCATATGGAAATCCACTAGGATTGGACATATAATTGAGATGTTTGTACGAATCATCTACAATCGCTTTTATGATTAATGACTAACTTTTTATAAATGTATGAAATCCAACTTTTTACTTACGTTAGAACGCATTATCGCATTTTTTATAACGTATCGCACTAGGGATGGTCATGTCTATCATACCTTTATTGCGATGGTTATCATCTATATATCGTGTTCTTCATTTTTTTTTCCCAATATTCATGGGAAAATACAAAAAACTATACGCATTTTTATAATGTATCATGTTAGGGATGACATATATATATATGTAGTCCTACAGCAATGTCATCTCTATCGTGATCTTCATTTTTCTCACCCATAAACACAACAAACTGGGAGAAAACGAGGAAAATACAACAGAAAAATGAAGTTCACGATAAGGATGACCATCCAGTTAGGGTTACGATAGACATGGGTCATCCCTAATGCAATACGTTATAAAATGCGATAGTGCCTTTATATAAGCAAAAGGTTAGATTTCATATATATTTGCGAGGGGTGGATCATTAATATCATAAAAGTGTATGTGAATGGGTCATCTGTACAAAAACTCTTATTATTTAGTAGGTCATTTAAAAACAATTTTATTAAGTGATTCAATGAAAACAAAGTTGCATTTCATGTTTTTAAATAAATTTTTGGTAAAATGTTTAAAATTTTAATTTTAATTTAAACGATGAAAAATGTGTCTAATGATATATATAAACCATTAAACTAGTTGTTGACTATAGCTACCTACTAATTGAATATAAATTATTATTAATTAATTTAAAAACTTTTTTTTTGTCAAAATTTGTGTAGAATATCATATAATTTATACTTTATATAAATATATTTTAAATTAACAAAAATAAATTGAGTTTATAACTTTAATATCTTTTTCCTTTTATTACATAATTCTACATTTTAAAATTTTAAATTCAAAATATGTATATATTCAACGTTATGTTCACACAATTAGCTATCAAATGCACATTCGCTCAACTCAATGAATCCGCCGAAAACATATATAAAACATTATTTCCTTATTCCTTTTCTATATTTTGAACCAAGCATGTATTAATTATTAAACTTTGGAATTTTTCCATTGTCTCTCCCAACTTTGTGATATGCTTAATTAACCTTTAATCTCTTCAATTAACATTGAATGACAAATAATGCAAAAGTGAGCCGATATAACATATAATTGGATATGAACTTAGGAAATTGGTTGAAAAGTAAGTATCAAATCTGATTACTTACTCAATCAATGCATTAAAATCGACAAAATAGACAACCATGAAAAACTTAACCCAAAAAAATAAAAATCATAATCTACTTTTAAAATTTTATATTAACAAATTTAGTTGGACTCAATTAATGCTTCTTCACTTCTAATTCAATCAAATACTCATAAGATCATCTCATCTCATCCATATTTTTTAGTTTGGGCTGGTGTGTGCTTGCATTTAATTCACCAATATTAATGGCAAGAAGGATAGAAGATATAACCCCAAAGTTAGCCTTTACAAATGATAAACATTCCATAATTAATAATCAATCCAAATTATATATTTGTCAAAAAGTGAGTTTAGCTCAATAGTAATTGGCGTAATCTTCCTCTCTGGAAAGTAGAAGTTCAATCCTCATTTTCCCAATTGTTGTACTAAAAAAAATCAAATAATATCTAAATAGTTTATAAATTTCAACCAAAAAAGTATGTCCTGTGCTCCTCTTTTCATTCCAAATTCAAGAATACGACCGATTTTTAACATGGTTCTTTTTGCTAAAGTTTAATTAGTTTTGTAGGGGTGTTTAAAAAACCTGATGACCTGAAAAGTCCGATCAACAAAAAAAAACAGGTTGGGTTGGGTTGGGTTCAAATAAATGAAAATTTTATGGATTGAGTTGGCTCATAGGTTCACCTAAAATCTATATGCATATATTTTGTGTAAAGCTTCTTATTAATTTTTATAAAATATGTCTTTTACTAATGATACAATTATATATACATATATTTATTTTAATTTTATTTGACTTTATGAATAATTTTGGATCAATTATTCTCCCACATCTCCTAGAAATAATTTTTAGCACTTCGAAAAAAAAATTCACAATATAAATTGAAATTGAGTTCTTAATTGAATCCAAGAGAAGAAATTGAGTTCTTAATCTTAATTCAATATATGAAACTAAAATTTTTACATATTAACATTTTACTTATGGTTAGAATAATTAAATAAATAAGTGTCCTAAGTAACCCAAACCAACCCAACCTAAAATATTTTATGGTTGGGTTGGATTGGATTCATTATTTAATAAAGGTTATTTGGGTTGATGAAACTTAGAACCCGAATAATTGGGATAAGTCTAAAAAGTACTTCAACCCAACCTAACTCAATCCAACTTATGAACACCTCTAGAATTATAATTTTGTAAAAGGTACATTCTATAATTTATTGGGAAGCAAATGAGAATATTTGTTTAAACAATTCTTCGAATAAAAGGTTAGTGAAAAGTAAAAATTGCAACACATATTTAAGTTTGAGATAAATAATTGCAATTAGTATTTATCGAAGTTTTGGTAATTATATCAATCTTAATATCCAACTTGAATGAGTTCCATTGTAATTATAACCTTTAAATGTACTTTCATTTAAAAAATCATCCGTTGAAATATTCTTATATGTATTTAGTGAATATAAAATATTCATTAATTGCGTTGAAACCTGTAAGTTTTGCAAAAAATTATTGATCATTGATATTACTTTTGTGTAAAGTTTCACGTAACTGTTTTCAAATATAACGAAATTAACTAAACTATTTATAAATATAAAAAAATTTCACCGTCATTAGTGATGATCACGAAAGTCTATCATAGTAAAAGTTTATTGCAGTTTATCGCTAAATTTGATACTTTTTCTATTTATAGTAATTTCTATTACTTTTATTGTAATGGGTGAATTTTTATAATTTTTTTTTACATTGAATTTATCGAAAATTTCACATGGAGTGAAAATTGTAATACGTGTTTGTTTAAGGTTCAATTTAAAGAAATGAAAAGTAATAAAATTGAGAGTAAATTTTGATTTTTTTGCTAAATTTTTTTTTTCATTGGCGATTCATTATTATTCTTAACGCACAAAGGTTAAAAGAAAATATAAATATACATAAAGGCAAAATAATATAAGACTCAAAGTATGTGTTAATGTTAAGTCAACTTTGCAATACTTCAACGCATTTCGAGGAGAACAAACCTAGCTTCGAGTTGGAGCAATATTTCATCCTTCAATATAATTTGTGTTAATTTTTCAACATTAATTCAAGTTTCATCATGATCATGAATATAAATTATCCAAGTGTTAGTTTATTAATAGTGACAATTCATAGTACCCAGGAAGAAAAACGACGATACAAACAAACTTTTTCTTTTTTTTTTTTTTTAGTAACTCAAAAACATTTTCATTGATTGACACAAGTTTTAATTTATTTTTAATGTCATATCATGAAGACTAAATATGGTTTCTAAACAAGAAAAGACAAAGCCAAGGTCTACTTGTATATCAAGACACAAATCTAGGGAAATGTTAGGACTATCAAAATCAAGCAATCAAAAGACAAATTGAACACAACAATGGGAAGACAGACTTAGAATATCTTTCTTTTATTAAAAAAATATATTTTTTTTGGTGCCAAAATCTAAAAGAATCTTTCATTTGGTTTGTTGGGAATGGCTCAATTTTGTTGATCTCATTAGTGGATGTGGATGCAATGACTCATTGTAGGCCAAACCTTGGGAGGCAAAATATTTTTAAAAAAATGGGAAAGGCCTAAATCCATTAAAATATAGATAAAATTAAGATCTAGCTTATGATAATAACTTCTAGATTACAAAATTCTAGTTTGAAATTAGTTCATCATTTATGTCATAAACACTCTTCTAAGATTTTAATAAAAAGTGGTTTTCTAAAGGTATTCATTGAATGAATACCTGAGGAGTATAATTCTAAGTATTTTTAAATTCTTACAAACTTACCTCCACATTCTCCATATAAATACTTATAATCATCATTTTGAACTTCAAATAGTCTTACTTAACCCATTTCACGTTGTTTTTAACTTTTACAATATCTATTTTAATCGACTATTAGGTATTTACTATTACTTTATTGCCTAATATACGGATGTCGAAAGTTAATACTTATATGCTCATGTTAGCTCATCAATATGCACATTGAAAGTCAAGTTTTCTCTTTAACTTTTGAAAAGTTTTAATTTTTACCAATCGAAATTGTTCTTAATAAAAATGGTCAACCATATAAGTTAACAATCGTCGTTTGAAATAAAATAAATGGTAACAAAAATCTTATTCAATTCTAAATAGTTTCACACGTCGTCTAACTTTATATGAATGTCGATCCTTTATTTTAAAGGAAAATACATTTTTGAACTAATCTCATACATAATGCTAGAGTTGTATACAGTTGAGTTGGAAAAGTTTTTTCGAACCAACTCGAAAACCAAATGGTGTGGGCAACCCAAACCAACTCATAGGTTGGGTCACCCATTAATGTTACTTTTTTTTTCAAAACTTCAAATTATTTAAAATACTTCTTCAAGACACTATCTATAGAAAGATCCTCACAAATTTACAATTTAAACTTCTAATAGAACAGGATACAATCTTTCATCCTAACAATGGCAACATGACCAACTCATACGTTTGGTCACCCATTAATTTTTTTTTTCAATACTTCAAATTATTTAAAATACTTCTTCAAGACTATCTATAGAAAGATTCTCACAAATTTACAATTTAAACTTCTAATAGAACAGGATACAATCTTTCATCTACTCCTAACAATGGCAACGAGCATGTGCTACATGATTGAGATGAAGTGAAATGGGTAACGAAGGAAATGAGCTTAAATGTTGCATCTTAAAATAAGGTAAGGGTGAGAAGGCCCTACTCGCACTTGAAAACCCTGCTTGCACAAGGTTTCCAAAATTTCTCATTCACCAGGCCTTGCTAACCAAACAGGTGAGAAGGCCCTGCTCACACTTGAAAACCCTGCTCGCACAAGGTTTCCAAAATTTCTCATTCACGAGGCCCTACTTACCAAACCGAACTTAGGTTTCCAAAACTTCTCATTCAACAAAATCGAACTTAGGTTTCCAAAACTTCTCATTCAACGAGCCCTGCTAACCAAACCTAAAGTTCGGTTCTACAAAAATCCACCTAACTAAAACCGGAAAATTTTCCAACCAGACCCAACCTAACCCTTACCGTTTTGGATTGAGTTGTTTGGATTATTTAGGAGTCTCTGTTTAATACTACTACGTTGTTCTTGTTAATTTTTATTCCTAATTTGTCATTATCATTCCTTTTAGGCAAACGAGGTTTTCAGTTGTAAAGAGTTACCAACCCTCCCAAAGGAAACACATTTTCTTCAACATACTCCCATACAGAAGCAGCCAAAGTTTGGACCATTGACAAATTTGTCTCAAAACTTGAAATAAGCATTGAAAATCCGTCACATTTGGCTTCAAAACACTAACTTTCTTAACATAGTTCCCAATGACCCAAGAAAACAAACAAATAATAATTCAACATTCTTCCAATAATGAATCACCTCAATACATATTATAGCTTTGAAGTGATGCCAATCTCCGAACTAACAGGATTGATTACACAAAGCATACCTGTTCTTCATCCAATTTTCAATCCAACAAGTCCTTTTAGAAATTAATCACGGATAAGTTCAAGGAGACAGATTTCGTTTCGAACCCGCTTCTCCCCCAAGAAAACCAAACTTAACAACATCTGAAATATTGCAATCTGTCTTCCTGCATGAATTAGAATGTCACAAAGTATATAAATAAACATCAAGTCCAGAAACTGAAGATAAACCACATACAATCTTTAAGAGTCAGAATGGACGATTTCTAACAGAAGATGCTAGAACCTACAAGTTACAACCAAGTTAGTTAACACAGAAGAGACGGGGTAGGGAGGGATGGGACGGTCGGGGTGGGGAGAAAAAGACTTGACCTAACATGAAAATATTAATAAATCCAAACCAGACTGCACATTATTTTGTTGTATATTGACAATAACCTGTAATTATAACCTACAATCTGAAGTTCAGAAATATACTATCCATTAAACAGCATGGATTGGACTGCCACCAGAACTCATGTTTTCACTACCAGAAGCTGGATTTGCATGGAAAGCAGACCGTCTAGATGATCCTTCAAGTAGTTTCAGTGAAAGAGAAGAGGGGCCAGCATGACCAATCGATTCTCCCAGACTTAGTTTCGACATACCAATCAGCTCATCAACATTGAGAGGACTCTTTGAATGCACAGCTGTTGGCTTAAGAACCTCATGTGTCTCCTTATTAGTGGTCTCTGCACCGTATCCCGAGTAGAACGGTATAGAAAATGGAAAGAATGGTGCAACATATGCAGGGTATACAACTGGATAACAGCATTGCGGACCATCTGGCTCTGCAGGTGCTGTTTCTCCATCATTTGAGTTGGTGGAATCCATCGATTCGCATTCTTCATCCACAGTAGGAGGTGTAGGCAATGGGTTATTGCTTTGTGATTCAGCATGTGAACTGTTGACAGATAGGAAGTCTTGCTGCACAATTGAATTCTCAGCATGCTGCAAAGAAGTTGTGGGCGGGTGAAAGAAAGAGTCAGTAATTGCTAATGAGAAAAGTAAAAATAATAAGGCTAGTCATATTGCTTAATTGATAACATACATGCATAAAACTGAAAAATTAGCATCTTTATTCAAGGATTTCACTACGGAAGAAGGCAAGGAAATTCGCAGAAGACTGTAATACTATCATATACAATTGAGAGATGGGGTAAAGCTAGTGGTTGATTGTTGACATTTCTATAACAGCAGAATAGATGAACTGCACAACTAGAATGTTTGTATTTTAGTAGAGTAATAGCATCCTTGTGATATGAAAGACATAAAAATTTGGACACGTCTAAGCATTTAAGAATGGATGGATGAAGAGTACAAACTTCGTCAGCAACAATATCAAACAAACTGGAACGCCTCTTTCGTCTTGATACATTGGTCTGCCTTATGAAATATTTTTGGGCATGGCTTGCCACCTGTGTAGGTGTCCTAGATACAACATAATTACGTGCTATCCCACGCCAGTCTCCTTTTCCAAGTTTCTGTAATCCCAATAAAAACATCCTATGCTCCTCCTCAGTCCATGGAACGCCTGTGCATTACCAAACACGCATGTAAGAAGGATCAATTGATTCTCATTAACCAATCAAAGGTTAATTGTAGAGAATTCGAATAGCCTACTCCTGATTACCTTTTTTAAAAAAATACTAATATCACCAATACAATACTAGTATATAAGGAAATTTGTAGTTGATGCCATGCTAAAAGAGTATGAACAAATTTATAATGAATAAATTTATAATCAATTAGAAAGTAAAGAGACAACCAGTACAAATGATTGTGTCCTCTCGAATTACACAAAAATGGAGAAGTTTCTTTCATCCGGCAAGGCAGATGAGTCGATATGTGTGAATACCTTTTCCTCTTTAAAGGAAAACTTTTTTCAAAATTCATCTTCTCCTCCTCTCTGTTTCTCATAATTTTTCTTTATTTGTTAAGGTTAAATACATATAACATTGTTCCTTGATGCCTCTGGTTAGAGTGTAAACACAAGAACATAAGCTGACCTTGTTCGTTAACATGGATTGAGAATAAAACTGTCTCAAAATACTATGTTTATTAGTGAATATTGAAAATATAGGAAATAGAATATATGTTTAGTAGAATCCATTTTGATAAAAAGATGTATATAGAGAGAGAGGATGCTTATACACAAAGGAAGAAGGCTAAGATAGAGAGGCAATTTAACAAACCAATCAATAATAGGATATTCTATTTCCAACCCCACTCTATGATTATGAACATGAACTCGATGGACAAAGAAGACATCAGAACATATGTTTTCAAGAATTGAATTAAATGGATTGGTGTTTTTTGAAAAAATCATTTCCGAAAACAGGGTGTCACATGAGTTTAGCAATTGCACAGTAACTATTGTTTCCAAAAACATAAAAATGAAAATGGAAAAGAAATTAGGTACCAACCAATTTCTCCATCAAATTTTTCCTCTAACATGGAAACAATACTTTTCTCAGTCCACATCCATTTTCGAAATTCTCTACTTATATTCCTTCCATTTATCCAAAGTATAATAACATAAAATCTAAGCCGATCAGAGAGGAAAAGAAGACAGTAATACATCACCCAAAAAACGAAATCCATGAATCAAAAAGATAAGCATGCAAAATCCAGCAAACTTGAACAAAGATTAAACAAGAATAGCAGAAATAATTCAAATTGAAGCACAAACACCCAAACCTTTCTTCCTCTCACGGCAACTAGAAGACGAGCCAGGAACGAAATCCTCCGACGCATAGCCGTCAGCCGCAACGCCATGCTCAGGAGTCTCTCCGGGAGAAGCCGGATTGTTCGACCCGCCTTGCAGAGCACCCGACCCGGATCCTGCATAGTGGTTCAGATTCCCCATACTAGCACTCTTCCGGATGGAACCGTCGGTCAATCGGACTCCAAAGAGCTTGACACCGCGATTCGGACAAGTCCTAGAGTTGTGGCCATTGTGGCTGCAATGTGAACACCGCCGCGTCATCGTTCCGCCGCCGAATCGATCGGAATACGCCGCCGCTTTTAGAAATCGAACTCAAATTCAACCAGATCAGAGGATCCGAGTTGCATGATCCGATCGAGAAACAAAAAATTAGGGTTAGATTTTGCTCTACACAGAAAGCAAATTTCGGGATTTTTTTTTTTTCTCCTTTTTCTTTCCTTTTTTTCTCCCTCGGCTTTCGCAGGTGGGAGAGAAAGCGAGAAGACCGACTAAATCCAACACTATCCATTTATCGGCCTTGGATAAATGTTTTATTAATCCCCTGCTTCATGTTTTACTTTCTTACTATGTTTCTCTCAATCTTAGCCGTCCACGTTTTTTCCATCTTCATATTCTCACTCATCAACGGTTGTGTTTATTTCATAGAAAGTTGCACCGGCATTCAGATAGAGAGTCATTGTCGATCGGTATTTATTATTTATTTTTTAACGTTTTTATTGTTTTTATTATATTTATTTGGAATTTAAATTTCAATAAATTTCTTAGGTAAAAATAGTCATCCGAAAAATACATTTTCAGTTTTTAGGTTTTGACTTTAATATCTATTTAGTTCTTAGATTTTAAAATGTTACACATTTAGTCTTTAAATTTTGAATTTGTTTCAACTTAGTTCTTAAGTTTCAAAATGTTACAATTTTATATTTTAGTTTTGTTTTAATTTAGTCCTTAAATATTAAAATTTACATTTCTAACCTTGATTTTTCACTAAATACTCATTTTTCATTTTTAGTGTTGATGTATGTTAATAAATTTAAAATAATTAACTTAATTATAATTAATAAAATTTCACTATTTTTCATCACTTATAAAATAAAAATTAAAAACTTCACTTGATAATTATTTTAAATCAATTTATAGACATTGACGTCAATGACTGAAAGTGATTTTTTAACGAAATTTTGATGTTAAAAGTGTAAAGTCTTGAAATCTATGGACCAATTTGAAACAAAACACTCAAATCTCATGGGTAAAATTGTAACATTTTCAAACTTAAGGACTAAATTGAAACCAAAATCAAAACTTACGGACTAAATGTGTAACATTTTAAAACATAAGGACCAAATAGAAATTAAACCCAAAACATGAGGATCAAAAAGGTACTTTTTCCATTTTAATATTTATACTTTCAAATGTTTAGTTTTAGTTTGTACTTTGAATAAATCTTAAGTTCAGTTAATTTTTGTTAAAATTGGTTAAATATTAATAATATTTTTCATACATAGATTATAAAGATATACGTAAATATATTTTTAAAATTTATATATAATACAATAATAAATAAAAATAATATTATTAAAAGACTTAATTTAAAGTTTATGGAAAATATATAGATTGAAAATTGTGTATTTAAAGGTGGAAGGCAAATAGTGTTTTAATATATTTTAATAAGTATTAAGTTACTTTTTATATGAGGAAGGCGTGGATTCTATTGGGTATAATTAGTTTATTGTAAAGGTTTCATTTTTTTCAATGCTACAATGAATTTTGGGAGAAAAACATTTATAATTAATTTATAGGATATTGAAAGGAATTTTTGGATTATATGAAAAAAGATTTTATTTGTTTTATATTTATATTCCTAAATAGAAACGTTTTAAGGGTAATGAGTGGGTGTGGATAAGAAAAGTTTATTCAATGTGGTTGGTAATCTTGTACTATTTGGTATTTGACATAATCGAAAAAATTGTCAATCACATCATGACACTCTTTACGAATAATTTCTCGTAAATAAGATGTGAATAACTGGCCATCGTTGCCCACCCTAGTTAAGATTGAATTATGTTGGATTTATATCGTGTGTCATAAAATTGTCTCTTTAATGAGTTTGCTTATTGGTGGACCCAACTGACAAAGTATATTGCCAAAAAGAACGAAAAAGTATCATGTACTACTTTCTCTTAAGAGGTCAAAGCTTTGAATTCCTCCTTTCGACATGCGCATTGCAAGAATTTTTGTTGTAAAAACCTTATAATTATGTAATATAATATTCAAAAAATGAATACAATTTTAAATTATAGTCATATGCTTTAATATAGGTTTAAAAAAAATTTTGTCCATATACTTCAAGTAACCATTTAGACTATGAACTTTAATATTTTTGACAATTTAGTCTATATAATTTAAAATTTGTAACAATTTACTTCCATTTTATAGTTTACTCAAAAAAAAATTTAGTTTCTTATTAGTTTATATCTATTAAATCTTAACAATTAATATTTTTATTGTAAAGAACTAAATCATTATAAATTTTAAACTACTGTTCATTGTAAACTACAGTGTATAGACTAAATTGTGATGTGAATAGAAGTAGGAGCAAATGTGTTTTGTTTCTAAACCCTTTAATTTAATTTGATTAAAGGTTGGTTTTTTTTAATCTATAATATATTCATGTATTTCAATTGTTCAAATATATTGTGCTTATTTTTAATAATTTGTGTACTTGTATTTAAAGCAATATAATCTAAGATGTAAATTTAAATGTCAAGGCAAGTATCAACTTTTCTCTTTGATATTATTTCACTTATAGAAATATCAATAGTTAAGGATAATTTTCAAACATCACGAAAATCTATAGAAGCATAAATTTACTTTATTTTTTATTAAAAAAAAAATCATAAAACTTACTCCAATTAATTAATAAATAAATTAGGCTTTCTTAAATAATTTTTAGATTTTTTTTTTGTTATTTATATTTTTATATAAAAAAGGGGGTGAGTTGCAAAAACTAACATGAAGCATAATGGTAATTGCAACTATAACTTTAAGCTTTCAATTTTAAAAATTAAACCCTCAAATTTATATAAATGTTAAAATTGGGTCAAATCAAACCTTTAACCTTACATATTTGTATAAATTGTAACATTTATATAAATTTGGGGTTTAATTTTTATCATTTGTGGGTCCAATTTCTACAATTATTGTAAGGCTTAAGGGTCTAATTTAAACACTTGAAGAAGTTTATGGGCTTAATTTTTAGAGTTGAAAGTTTGAGGGGTGTAATAGCAACTACCACCATACTTTAGGGGTCATTTTTACAATTTGCCCTAAAAAAATTAGCACGTATCATCGATATCTTATGTATTTCATCAATATTTTCTTCGTGCTACAAAAAATCATCTTTGTATTTTATCTTGATTATTAAAAAAGATTGAAATTTGATTTTAAAAAAAAAAAAAAAACACATCTTCTCGTTTCTATTTGATCCTTAAGTTTCAAAATATTACGTTTTTCACTAACTTTTGAGTTTAGTTTTCATTTGATCTATGGACTTAAAGATTTTACAAGTTTACTCTTGATCTTTTACTACTACTTTTTTTTTTTTTACAACATGTAGGGTATGGAAACCGAATCTCTCACCTTAAAGTCGATACGACAAACTTCATATCAGTTGAGTTTTGTTCCATTGACAGTAAAAACAATGAAATTAATTATAACTAAATTAGTTTACATTCAATTTTTGTCATTATTAAAATAAATTAAAAAATTCACATCATTATTTTTAAAATTAACTATTTGAAAGTTAACCTCCAAGACTAAAGGCAAGCTATTCGTTAATCAGGTAAGTGTAAAATTTGATAATTAAGGACATAAAGTCAAAATTAAACGATAAAAATGTAACATATTTTGAAAATTTATAGACCAAGTAAAAATTAGGGTTGGAAAAAATCTCCACGGAGATGGATCAAACTGGGGACAGAAAATGGGTCTCCGATTGGGTATCCCCACCCCGTCCCCATTCCAACTCCACCCCGAATAATTTTTTAATTATTTCTAATATATATAATTATTTTTTTATTATTTTATAATATATATATATATATAGCTTATAATTATTATAAGCTACTGTTTGTGTTATTTTTTATATTTTTTTAATTTTATTTATAATATATATATAATTTAACTTTCACTTTATATTAAATTTACTATTAAAAAAATCTAAAATGTTTTTTAATTATTAATTTAAATAAATAAAACAATAACGATACTATTTTTTATCTAAAATATTTACAATTTCAATAAAAATGCTAAATTTTAATTGATTTTAAATAAAAAAATATAAAAAATATAAAATATAAACGAGAAATTTTTTTCTGCGGGGACTCGATCCTCGAATGGGGATTCTCCAACCTTGGGGAGAGAACGGGGATGGGAGTGCATCCATGGCCCTGCCCCGCACCGTTGCCAATCCAAGTGAAAACTAAACTCAAAACTTAAAGGATAGAATATAATATTTTTAAATTTATGAACTAAAAAAATCCTTAAAATATTTAGGAAAAAAATTAGGAAACTTATAGATCTAGTCCATAGGTTTTTTTCCCAAAACTTATGAACTAGAGGTTTATTTTCTATTTTGTCTTTAAATCTAAAAATGTTACACAGGTATCTTTAAATTTTGAGTTTGCTTTCAATTTAGTCCATAGGTTTCAAAATGATATAATTTTACCTTTAAGTTTTGAATTGTGTCTCAATTTGGTCCTTAGGTTTCAAGATTTACACATCTAACCTTAATATATATTTCATGAAGTACTCACCTTATAGTGATTAGCATTAATGTCTATTAATTAATTTAAAAATAATTATGAATGAAATTTTAATTTTAATTTTAATAATGATGGATATATTAATAGGTATTACACTAAAGACTTAAAGTGATTACTTAGTAAAAAATTCAGGTTAAACGTATAAATCTTGAAACTTAAAAATTAAATTGAAATTAAACCTAAAACTTAAGAAGTAAATATGTAATATGTTAAAACTTAAGAATTAAATGAAACTAGACAAAATATATATATATTCCAAAATTTTGTAGAAACTAAAATGTGGATAATGTATATTCTGATCTTATTGAGTAAGGACATTGCTATATTAAAGAAGCTGACTTTTTAAGACATTACGAAATTAATTGAATAAAATAATAGAGCAAGTCAAGGGAGGAGATGGATGGAGACAAACTTGACGAGGACACGTGGGCGGTCAGATGTTAGTCAACGGTGGAAATGGTCAAAAAGGTCAAACAATTGGCAAACTAAAGATCTGAGATCTTGGTGGATTTGCCACGTGTTATATTCCTAATGGAGACGTGTTCGGGCATAGATCGTGTAATTGCTCGGACAACAACTTTTTGTGCACACTACACTCACTTTTTTTTATATATTATTATTGTTATTTTCTTTTTATTTTTTTTATATTTATAATCTAAATCTTTTTTTCATTTTCAAAGGTCAATAAATTTCAAAACGTAATTTTCTATCTTTATTTTATATGAATTGTTGAACTGTTAAAAATCTAAATTATTTTTTTTCAATTAGCATAAATAAACCTTCTCATTAGGAGTGAGCACGATTTAGATTGAGTTGATTGGAGACTAATGTGACTTGACAAGACAACTCTATTCAATCCAACCCAACTAATCTAACATCTCTTATATTATCAAGTTGGATTAGATCAAATTCATCAAGTTATAAAAACTGAGGAAAATTTTGAAAACTTGATTAGAGATGAGCGACAACATGACTAATGGTGAGTAGTGATGCACGACAAATGATTAACAATAAAATGAGAGAAAAGATTAGCAACTTTGTATATGTGGAGAGGATTGCCAGTTGAAACACACAGAGATGAAAGTCCTAAAAACTAAAAGTCAATTTTTCTTTTAAAAAATTTGCCTAACCAAAGTCAATCCTAATGATTCGAGTTAAAATAGTCTAACTTATTAAATTATCTAATTTTTTGAATAATCGTAAGTCAAACTATCTATGTTAAATCTACTAAGTTAGGTTGAAATTTCCTCCAAATAGATATAGTTAGCTATCATAATCGCAATAGTTTTTTTTTTTTTTTTTTTTTTTTTTTATTTTTTTTTTTTTTTTTTTTTTTTTATTTTTTTTTTTTTTTTTTTTTTTTTATTTTTTTTTTTTTTTTTTTTTTTTTATTTTTTTTTTTTTTTTTTTTTTTTTATTTTTTTTTTTTTTTTTTTTTTTTTATTTTTTTTTTTTTTTTTTTTTTTTTATTTTTTTTTTTTTTTTTTTTTTTTTATTTTTTTTTTTTTTTTTTTTTTTTTATTTTTTTTTTTTTTTTTTTTTTTTTATTTTTTTTTTTTTTTTTTTTTTTTTATTTTTTTTTTTTTTTTTTTTTTTTTATTTTTTTTTTTTTTTTTTTTTTTTTATTTTTTTTTTTTTTTTTTTTTTTTTATTTTTTTTTTTTTTTTTTTTTTTTTATTTTTTTTTTTTTTTTTTTTTTTTTATTTTTTTTTTTTTTTTTTTTTTTTTATTTTTTTTTTTTTTTTTTTTTTTTTGGAAGTTTGAAGATGCCTTTATTTATTTTTACATTATCTAAAAGTGGGAAAAAAAATAAATAAATTGTGTCCTTTCTCACCTTATCCAAAGGTACAGACATCTTATCTTTTAAAAACGCTTTATGCAAAGTTATCCATTTTTTTATTTGTTATTTTATTTTCTCTCTCTATTTGTGGCCCCCACAAGAGACAATCAGACGGCTAAGAAATAGATCATGTGGGTCCCACTACTTTGATCAATGTCTCTCATCACGTTTATCTGCGCAATCACGTGGATGGTTCACGTTCGTTAGATCTACAATGGATTAAATTAAATTAAACTCGAGATTCTTTCCTTCCACCTTTCATTCATAAAATATTGGATTTCTTTTACTGTATGATTTCAAAAATAGAAAATTTGTTAAAAATAATTACAAATATAGTAAAATTTTACTTTTTATTTATGGTAGATCGTGATAGACTTGGATATCATCTATCACTTGTTAAATAGATATAGATAAATATTTATCTATCACTTATTAAATAGTCACGGATAAATGTTTATCTGGGTCTAACGCGGTCTATCATAGATAAAAGAATATTTTTTTATTTATAATAATTTTTCTTCTTTCTTTTTATTAGAATTTTTTTAAGATTGTTTTAAAATATAACAAAATGAGCAAAAATATATACAAATATACAGACTTCTATTTGTGTTTATCAATGTCTAGAGATAAACGCTGATAAATAGACATTGATAGACAATGACATTCTGCTATACTTGAAAATTTTTCTAGCAACTTTTCCATTTAAAACAATTATCATATTTTTTATTGGAAAAATGGTTTTTACCCTAAGCATATACTTTCAATTTAAATCTTAAACTTAAATCTATGGCTTGTTTGGATTGACTTAAGAAAATATATATTTTTCAAACATTTATTTTCATTTAAACATTTTTTTATAGAAAGTATTTAAAATAAAATACTCATGTATTGGGCAACTTTTTCTCAAAAATGTTTTTATATCTATTTTGTTTCATTTATAATATACTAGAAGTGTTTTTATTAATATCAAATTACTGTAAGAATAACTATAAAATACTATGAACTAATAATTTAAAATAATGGTTTCCAAAGTCAGTCATTTGAGGCAGTCACTAGTGGTAATGGGTGGCGATGATGGTCGATGGAGGGCAGTGGTAGCCACACAACATAGTGGGAGTGAGGTAGATGACTTTGGGGCGTTATGTGAATTTATGAACTATACAAATTAATGAGAAATTAATCAATAAACGCTTAAAAGTTATTTTTTTAAAAGTTGATTTCAAATGGGCGTTTGGGACGTTGAGTTGGTTATTATAGTAAGTGGTTATTATAATCTAGATTATAATTGTTTGTAGTTTATACTCGTTTATGTTTGGGTGCAAACTATTTTAATTTCAGGTGCGTACTATATTAGTCTAGGTAGAAAATAGTAAACAATGTAGCAAAAAGGGAAAGAGTGAATGAATAGAAAATAATAAACATTCAATAAAGATGGATTTGAAATAATAATGTAACTAATTGTAAGTTATAATAGTTGGAAACGCCAACTATTATAATTAGTGCCCCAAACATCTCCACCAACTTCAAGTTGGTGGTCTAAACACCCCCTAACTGTTTATCTTAAACCAACTTATTTGATAAATTAATTTTTTCAAAATATATTTTGAGTGACAGCCAAATATTTAAATTTTTTCCAAAATGACTTATTTTTTAAATTGAACACTTGAAAAGGTGCTCCAAACACACCCTAAGTATATTGTATTAAATTTAACCATAAATTTTCAATCTTAGCAATTTAAACCTCAAATATGAATAAGTATATCAATTTACACCCTTAGTTAAATTTCTATTCGACTCTCATTAGAAAGGTTTTCCACACGTGTCCAAAGCTACATGTTGCTATATCAAAAGTATAATACATGAAACAATGTAGTTTCCCAATAACTTGTTGTATTAGGTTGACGCTTTCAAAATGCGGTTTAATTCTAATAACATGGAGATAAAAGTGACGACATCAAGAATGATCACTAAGTTTGAAGAACATTGAAGTACAATTTATAGTAGATATAATATTAAATCGCTGTAGATTTGAGCTCAGATTGACCGAGTTTTATTTTTCTTAAAATCTATAGATCTCACTATCTGGTTGAAATTAAACTTGAGATATGTGTAATGATTTAATGAAGTATTATATTTCAAATTCAAGTAAATTATATGTTCTACAATTACTCCAAGGCAGGAGAGTAATCTAATTCTCTTGTTTAAAAGAAAGTTCGATTTCTCAAGTTTGATGATTTTATTAATAATGTGACAAATGTTAATAATGTCAAATTAGAGTTAAATCGTTATTTAGATGGAACTTTTTTAACACAATTTGATGGCTTTGACATCCACACACTTGGTGAAAGTTAAATGGAGTAAAAGTATCCTAATTTTTATCAAATTCCCAAAGATGTTTTAGTCCTCTTGTCACTATTCTTGCCGCTGAGTATGCATTTATTCTTGCCACTGAGTATGCATTTAGTATTAGTGGTAGACGTGCAAGTCCGCATCATTCTCATATCTAGGCTAACTGATTGAAAGCTTTGATGTGTACTCGAGATTGGCTAATGAGCTAAGGGTGAATAGATATTATTACTTAATTTCTCTTAAGAAGTTTTACTATCTATCAGCAATAGACTTCTATCGCTTAAGTGATAAAAGTCTATCGCTCAAGCAATAGAAGTCTATCACGATCTATTATTGATAGACATTGAAATTTTTCAATATTTTTAAATAGGTTACATTTTTTTCTATTTATAATAATTTTCCTCAAAAAAATTCAATATTTGTTTTAGAAATCATGTGGTGCGATTGTTAATGGCTAAAGAAGAAAATTGATGGCTGCGTTGTTATAATGTAACTAAAGATTTTTATGTGTAATTTTCAGACTTAAATACTTAGACTTTCTTATATCGAAATTTTAACTTTTAGAAATTGAAAATTTTAAACTCGTTTAGTAACCATTTTGTTTTTTGTCTTTGTTTTTTAAAATTAAACCCATAAACACTACTCTTCCATCTCTAAATTTATTCCTTTGTTGTCTAGTTTTTTCTATAGTTTAAAAAACTAAACCAAATTTTGAAAACTAAAAAAAGCAACTTTTAAAAATTTGCTTTTGTTTTTAGAATTTGGCTAAGAATTTAACCATTGTACTTAAGAAAGATGCAAATCATTGTAAGACATGTGGACAAAATAGGTTTAGTTTTCAAAAACCAAAACCAAAAAACGAAATTGTTACCAAATGGACCTTAATTATCTTTTCTACATCCATAAGTGATGATGTAAAATGAACTTGTGTTCTATAGAATCAAGAATCATAGAGCCAGAGATTAATGCTAAATCTTTTACAAAAAAATTTTTAAAGTATAATGGAAAGAGTGAAAAAGCTTATAGATCTAAATTTGAACCTAAAGTTTCTTGAGGTAAATTTTACAGTTAATTGGTCATTTCACTCAAAAGAGATATCGATTATCTTCTAACATTATATACTTCAGAGAGAGAGAATCTTACACTTTCTAAGCAAATCCATCTTCGTATGTTAATCTCAGCCGTTCTATCAAGTAGTCCAGACTGCGAATGGGAGGATATCTGCGAACAGGGGAAATTCCATGTAATGCATGAATTTACCAACTCTAAATTAAGAAATATGCAATTTCATCAATGGTTTTCGGTTTATTTGTACTCGTAAATCGGCTGGAAAAAGTAATTCGAAGAAATGGATGCTTTAAACTCAGCAGGACCATGGAAATATTTCATGGATTGTGCTCAAGCTGTGTAAGGATTGTGTTCAAACTTGAGACAAGCAAGCATAGAGATCAGAATTCATTCAAGAGTTGTGTTAGAAGATTGGCTTAGATATTTTTGTAAGAACATTGAGTTCTTTGTGTGGCAAATTTTGGATGAAAGAGTTAACATCCTGGATAGGCTCTCGGCCAAAGGTCTGACCACATTGTTGTATTCTTTGCAGGAGCGCAGCTGAGGACCTTGACCATTTTCTCTAGAGTGTGATTTTACCCGGGCTATTTGGGGTGGTCTCTTCAAGGCGTTTGACTATAGCTTCACTAGTTCTTAGGGTTGTAGGGAGTTGATTGAGGAATTCCTACTGATCCACCATTTAGGGAGAAAGGGTTGTTATGTGTAGCGAGCGAAATAATAAAATCTTTAGGGAGGGGGAGAGAGAGAGAGAGTTTTTGTAGGGATGTTTGAGACCTTGTTAGATTCATCATTTCTCTTTGGGCATTGATGTCCATATCTTTTTGTAATTACACACTGAGACATTTTACTTGACTGGAGAGTGGACTTATAGGAGAGATCCTTTCTGTGGGCTTCTCCTTTTTATATGCTTGTGTATTCCTTCGGTTTTTTTTTTTATTTTTTATTTTTTATTTTTTATTTTTTATTTTTTATTTTTTATTTTTTATTTTTTATTTTTTTATTAATGCAGGTCTCGTTTTTACATCTAAAAGGAAAAAATGTTACTCATAAGCCATCTTGTGGCAACCTTCGATCGAAAGCGGTAAAAAACCATGAGTCACCAAAGAGCAAATGTAACTAATTCTTCTTAGACCACCACTTCATAAGATTAGTTCTGAAGAAACATTCTTGAATGAAAATCCTTCAAGAGCGGAGAGATTTTGGGGATAATATTATAAAGGGAGGGAATGTCAATACCTTGGAGGAGATGACTCACTACAACAACTCTGAAGACATTCCACAACAAAATCTTCATTGGGATCTAAGAAGAAAGCCACCTGCAAAATCGGAGGTTTCAAGCTAGAGAAATCATCTTTGACAAGGATAACATACAAAAGCTTCCTTGAAATAGGGTTCACATCATGTAGTTTCTTTAGTTCATGGATAGGTTATTGGCAGAAAATTTTGACTTCTTGCTCTAGTATCAGAAAGCAAACAAGTGAATAGCTAGACCTTACCGAATAACGTTCTTCTCCAACTGGAATAACTCGATGTAGAGTCGACCTATCGTAATTCACACAATTAGCGAACAAATAACCAATAAAAGAATTTAGTTCATTACTTTCCCCCAATCAGCATTTATAGTTGATATTTACCGAAACAAACAGTTGGTCCACCTTTCCATTAAGTCCCCAACATTAACAATGAATGCACTGCAATATCAGAGAATGGCATCCATTGAATTCCAACAGTAAATTATTACATTATAAACAGTTATGACCCTTCCGCATTGGTGTCTTTAGAGCATCATTTTATAATGTTCAATTGTTTTAAATTTTGATTTTTGAACTCACTTGTCTATAGGGGCAACATCTTCCCAGATTCGTGGACGATCGGACTTTTCCTTGCATACCTGTTACACCATGGCAACTTGACACAAAACTTTCACCTCATAATACACACAATCTTCTCTAAGAAGTAAGATTTTAACTGATTAAGATGAAATACCTGAAGTCCAGGAATGCCATTGGTAACAAGGAGAGTGATCATCCCATAATCTGAATGTGCAGAAGCACCTAATATTTCTTCATCAAGAGATCTCAAGTCACCTGAGTTCAAGATAATGAGCAGAGTATCAACAAAATTTCATCCCTCAACTTGAAGACAAAACGACACACTAAGCACTTATAATTGACTTAGTACATCATTAACTTAGAAGGAAAGAGAATGAGGCAATGAGAATCCTTGTACCTCAATTTTCACACCCTCATTTTGGTGGATCAATCAGTATACTATTTCCTTTTTCTTTTGACTCTTTTCCCACCCGAATGAATTTAAATGTGATTCCCATTACAAAACATTGCTTAATAATTTTATTTCTGAGCCAAAATAATTTTTCTAGATATGATTTATTCTCGTTCCATCACCTTTATTCTTTACTTCATTCCATTTATTCTTCATTCATTCTCATCCGTTGTTCCCTTTAAAAATAAACAGGCCAAGGGCTTTCAACACTAAAACAAAGAGAGAATTCATCTTCATCCTCTTTAAATTTTATAATTTATAAAAATAAACATCAAAGTTTGGTTTAGACTTTAGAGAGAGCAAGGGGGTGGGAGCAGGCACAACAAACGTACATTTACATTTTCCTCTCTTGTAGTTTTCATGAACTAAAAGTGACGTATGTCACTTAACCTGGATAGTGTAGAAGCCGAAGAAATGCTGACGGGTTATCCAAGGCACCGATTTTCTCAAAGAAATTTTCGTCAAGATTCAGAGCCAATGCAATCAAAGATATAACTTGTCTTCCAACAAGCCTGCAGCAGCCAAAGAGAGAGCAAGATATTACAGTGAGTCCAAACTCAAACAATGTAACTGTCCAGCATAAACAAGACATGCTTTTAAAACAACATTGTACCAATTTTATTACATTGATACTACGAGGATGTACTAAAATTAATCCCAAAGACATTTGAACTTACAGTGCTTGCTTATAGAAGGTTTCCATTGTAGCTCTCCAAGAAGGCAATTGTTCTGTCATTTTCCTTGCCAGAGAGAGTAACGGTTGCTTAAAACAATAATCAACAAATCCAAATGTCTTCCAAGAATAGACTAATTGCTAACCTCTTGAAGGCCACTGATTTAAGTCATTTTCAGTTGCATTGCCTGCCAAAGGGCCAATATAATAGCTCTCCTTTGCATCACCTACTCACAGAAAAATCATTAGATACAAAGATAAACAACTTTCTCCCATTCGAACTCCTCAAAAATGGTAGAGAAAGTGCATTAGTTTCCAATTGAACAAAACAGTTAAATGATGATATGAGCACTGGATATTTGTTAAATATTTTTACTTCTATTAGTATTTCTTTCCTCTTTTGTTTGGTCAATCTACTCTCCCTACGAAATAGGAAATGGTCCACGGACTTTGCAAACACGTCCCTCTCTTAAAAAAATGGGCACTAGTATAGTCCATGGCCATTGATAGACCTTCTTTCACCTTTCTGAAAAACCATAAGCTTTTCTACTGTAGTTATAGTTATTTTATGGTTAAATTACAAGCTTAATTCCTAAACTTTTAGGTTTGTATCTATTTCACCTTTGAACTTTTAAAAGTCTCTAAAAGATTCCTGGACTTCCAATGTTGTTTCGAAAAAGTATTTGAACTTTAAAAAGTGTCTAATAGACCTTAAACTCTCAATTTTATGTCCAAAAGAAAAAGAGCGCTAAACTTTTCAGTTCTGCATCTCATATTTTTTTAAATACACATATCCACCGAACACAAATTTTGAAATTTTAGGGTTCCATTAGATATTAGATACAAATTAAAAGTTTAGAGACTTATTAGCACAAAATTGAAAGTTCGAGACTATTAGATAATTTTAAAAACTAAATTCGGGACTAAACTTGTAGATTAAGTTTGTTTTATTTACTAATTGGTGTGACTTGACCATTTCATAAATTCCTATTTCCAGCTCTCAACAACAGCCAAACAGAACTACCATTTTATAGAGTCTCTCAAAGTTCAAATTTCTCCCAAATTTCTCCCAAACACACAATGCATAAATTTCAAGTCAAATATAGAACAAAAACCTAAATCAGAGGAGGCGGTGGGATCGAGTTTCTCGGCATAAAGAGCGGTGTAACCCCTATGTTCCTTCCGCGCAAGTTTCATCTTCTCCTCAATAGGAAGAGAGAAGAACTTCCTGCTTTCGTCGAACACTCGCTCGAGCAATGCGTCTTCAACGCCATGGTTAACTAAGTAAAAGAATCCGTAATCTAAGCATGCCTGTGGTCAATTTTCAACCGGGAAAAACAGATTTCGGTCAGAATTTTAAGGGGAAAACGATGGAGAAAGTTGATTTTGAAATCATATGACGAACCCGGCGGATCGAGAGAGCCATGGAGGTGCGGTCTTGAGAGAAGAGGTCGATGATTGGGAGTTGGAGAGCAGACTCCATTTTCGAGTGAAGAAAGCGCAAGAAAAAGAGTCGGTGTCGTTTTAATTTTTATCCTTCCATATATATGCATATATTTCTCTAAAACTACTACTTTATCAATTATTTTATTAAAATGAAGTGGTAATGTTTCCCCATCCCTACGAAATTAAAAGTTATTATTCTTACTATTACCGATCTCCGTTATTTATTACCACGTACACCTTTCAAAATTACTAAACTTTTTTCTGATTTATAAAAAAAAATAAATTAAATTACTAAACTTCTCATTGATTTACAAGAAAATAAAGGTAAACTTTACTCTTAGGGGTAAAATAACATTTTTGGAACAAAATCTTTAATCAAGTCTACAAAACTTAATCTCATATTTGATTTTTTGCTTCACAATCCTTTTGAATTTTGGAAACGTGTTGTCTACTTTAAATATAATATGCATAAATACACTATATGCCAAACATAAATATTAATTATTCTCGTTCTCTTTAGGAGATTTAAAAGAAATCAAAATATCTCATATACAAGGGATAAAAAAGAATAATCATCTGTTCAGGAGATTCTAAAAATATTTGTAGCATCCAAATAATATCATATTTAAGGGTTAAAAAGATAAGTTATCTCTTCAAGAGATTCAAATTAATTTGAAAGTTTGCTTCCACACGTTGTTTTCTTTTTCATTACAATGGATTTTAGATTTCAAAAAGACTTTTAAATGTACGACAGGTACAAGATCATTGTACCTTTTGCATTACTTTTGAAAAATGAAATTATCATATGTGTGCAGTTGTAATAGAATAATTATGTCTTTCTCTACTGTGATCATGATCTCAATCACATTTATTTAATATTGCAACATTCACTTCAAAAAATGTTTTTGAACTATTTGGTTGAAATTCATGATTTCACATAAAATAATATGCTCATTTGTTTTATTCAATTTTAAATAACATTATATTTATATTTATCAAAATGTTTCAAAAGTTATTTCTCAAATGACTACCGCAGGAGCATGTTTGATATATGCAAGTAATATATGCTTATTAGTCTATAAATATTTATTGATTTAAAATATGTGCTACTGCAAGTGCATATACTTAATAAAACTGGGCAAAAACAATGTAACTTTACTGTCCATCTTACTAATTGATTTATCCAACTTCAGGTGTATTAAATCAAAATTAGCTTTAGGAAGAGTGATTAATTATTGTGCATGACTTTCAAACTTTGCCACAAAGGAAATTCAATCAAATGTATATAATCACTATATATAAATTTCTAAAGTTCACAAAATTATCCATATGAGACTAATTTAAATATTAGATAATCTAATAAATTTCAATATTAGTATGACAAACAAAACTTTGACGAATTCAACTCCCAAATTACTTCTTAGGTAGAGGTGTTTTCAGCTTAAATACCTCAACCTAACCAGAACAATCATAGACAGAGTTTCCTTATAGTTATTTATTTATTTTTTTTATCTCTAATTCATTAGTCTTTTAATTGGTAGCTAATTAATAGATTAATGGCCCAACTGAACTATTAAGCTTTATTTTTAATGTTGTTAAAAACTAATTCACGTTAGAAATACCCAAGTGAACTATTAAGCTTTATTTTTAATATTGTTAAAAACTAATTCATGTAAGGAATAATTTTGAGTATCTAAAATATTGAACCTTTGAAAATAAAATTAAAGATAATGTTGGATACTTATTCCCATATTTGAAAGATAAAAGATAATATTATATTAAGAGATAATCGTAATAGATAAAATATATATTATTCTAAAAATAACAATTAACCATGGAAACAATTGGGAGAAACATACTTTAATAGTGGAGAATTTAACAACCATTTAAAACATAATGACATGCATAATTAAAATTAAGTAGCAAAAATTGACTAGCATATATATACTTGGTAGTCCTGAGAAATTGAAGACAAATTTTGTTAATTTGAAATGCTTTTGTCTTTTTTTTTTCAACTTACACAGTGGTCTCGAATAAGTTATCACCAATTTAAAATTGTTTATAGACAATAACACTAAAATATCATAATTGATGTCATTGACTAATACTTTTTCGGCCACATAAACATATGTTTCAAATAAAATTCAGTCCACAAATGCCGACACAGAGGAGAGTTTAAAATTTACCCCACCCTTATACTTGCTTCAAACAATTGAAAAATCTCATACCAAGCTCCAATCAATTCAAAGTACAAATAAAATTTTGGAATCTAAAATTACCATGCAAGTTGATTGATTCTTACTAGTGATATAATCAAAAGTTAAAATAACTAATATCAAATCTACCTTAACCATCAATTTGCAAATACATAAATCACATATATGACTAAATTAAAATACTCACCATCTATGAACTTCAAATTTCAAATACCTTAAAAAGATGTAGATAATTCTAGTGGGTCTTTAACACCAGGATACCTTAAAAAGATGTAGATAATTCTAGTGGGTCTTTAACCTTCCTGGTGTTCCGGTAAACCGACTCCAACCTCTACAAATATTTCAGTGGTCGAGCCTCGAGCTAATAACGTGTTGTAAAATAAGACTAGTGCAAAAACAAAACAAGAACAAAAAGAAGCAAAGTAAAGAACAAAGTAGAGAGAATTAGAAAGTAGAGAAAACAATTCACTTGTGGTGTGCACCATACGCCACTATTTATAGAATATGGAATGGTATCTGTTACACTATAGAATTTAATGGGGGCGTATATTACAACATGAAATTGAACGAAAGGTTTATGATATTTAGTAATCAATATAGGTTACGGATATCTACGTTAAATAGTATATATATAATCTCTATTACATTTATAATGTTTTCTAATTTATTGTTTTTTATTAGTTTGAATTTTATTCTCAAATTTTTATTAAAAAAAAATTATTATGTATTAAAATGAATCATTTCCAATACATTCTTTATTTAAACGAACACTATAAATTTTTTTAATCAAAACAATAATGTCTTATATATAAAAATACAATTAAAATATTTAATCTCATTATCTATAAAAATTTAAATTTAAATATTGCAAGTAATAAAGTCTTAAATATTTTTTAAAATATATTGAAGTATAAAATCATTGAGATGAAAAGTTAGAAAAACTGAGAGAAATTATTTTTAATGACAATGTTGTAAATAATAACAAAATATTACAGTCTAGTCTATCTGATATGTGTATCGCAGTCTATCGACAATAAAATTTTGTTATAATTGTAAATATTTTGGTTCATTTTCCTATATTTTTTTATATATATAAACTCATGGTATATATTTAATTTTTTTTTTTTTAGTACAACACAATTGGGGAGATTTGAACGAGGTGGAAGATTATGCCAATCACCGCTAAGTTAAGCTCGTTTTGGCATGGTATATATTTAATTATATTCACAGAATTCGAGTGTGTGTGTATATATTGTTTTTCATCGAGGTGTAAACGGAGTTGGGGTCGGAGATGGGGAATTATATTCCTCATCCCTATTCCTGTTTAGTCAATGGGAAGAAACTTCTTTTCACTCCCTCCTCCATTCTCTATCTCTTTTCGGGTGGGCCCTTGCATTTTATAAATTTTAGAGAAGATTTCAATTATACTATTATAACCTTTGATGTTTTCATTTTTCACACTTAACCTTTGAAATTGTTTATCAAAAGTCATAACAATCATTTTTATCTTCTTGTGCATAAAATGAATAGGAAGTGTGATAGGGTGGCAAGTTGCAAAATATATATACACATATATATACTTGTATTCGGTGAGAAAAAATTGGTACATTAAAGTCATGGTAGCTAAAACAATATGATCGACTCTCTCAACAATTTTGACATGGGCGGAAGAAGAAGAGTAAGAAAATAAATCCAATGAATAAGGGAAAAAGAAAATTGGACCGAGACCAATACAAGATCTTGAGGGGCCAAGAAATGGGAGTTGGACCTTCGAGCCCAACTCACCGTTTACCTACAAAGCCAATGAGCTCAATTAGCATATGGGGCATGAGACAGGTCTTTGGGCCAAACACACCCCTCAGGTTATCCTCAGCTTTCGAGGCCAACCACTTACAAGGTCGAGGAGCCCGATCATCATGTAAAGTGTTTCAGCACACTCCCAATAATCCAATAAAATCGTATATAACCTTATTAAATTATGAGATAAACTCGATTTCAAAAGGGAACAATAGAAGACCCAAATAACCTCCTCTATAAATACATCATTATAGCTCCATGTGAGGTAACTTGAATCCTACACTCAAATAGAGATGTCCACGAGGCGAAGATGGCTTCCATGTTCTTGTTCCCGCTTCTCATTTGGTTTTTTTCCATCCCCTTGAAATTTCTCGTGAGGATCGATGTGGGAATTATCCACAAGGATTTAAGTAAGAATCGGGTTCCCTGCGGAGAATTTTTTTTCTATTTGGTTTTTTTAAGAAAAAAATTTGATTAACTTCAACCACTACTATGGAAAATCTTTTAATTAAATAGTTAAATTGCTCACTAATTTTTTATATGATTAGTTTCATATGGATAATTTGACTTTAGAGATAAAAACTCGAATTTTCTAGTAAAAGAAATGAATTTTTGAACAAATTATTCATATAAATAATTTAAATTTAATGTTCACTTGAAACATATTCATCATCTCGACCCTTAAACAATAAAATTTGAAATTTAGTTATAATAATTATATAAAAATAATAACATAATATTAGATTATTCTAATAAATTTAAAAATAAAATAAATAAATAAATACCAAAAGAGAGAGAGGCCAATGGGGTGAGGGTGGGGAGTGCATTCCCGTCCCATGTTTAGCTTAAGGAACTTTTTCGCCCCCGCTCCATCCCTCATTTCTTGTGGAAAAAATAAACATCTCTACTCTCAAACTTCCTAACTTTCACATTTTTCACTTTCTCACTTAAGCATCAGACTCTGTATGAGAAGCACCACATTAGTCTTCAAATTTTCTCTTTCATAGGCTCCGTTTTTTTCTTTCTTCAAACAAATTTGTTGTTGTGTCACGTAAAGATCACGTGCGTTTTCCCAATCTAAATTTTAACATCAACAATAATAACTATGTTTTGTCATATGAACTACAAATAGCAAAATTAATATGTTTATGCCATAAAAACCTTTAAAATAAAAAATTAAAAAAAAAAAGTTAGCCCTAAATAACAAAGAAAAATTAACATAAAAGCTCAAAGAGGTTGAGGATGAAAATTGGCAAAGATTTCTAATACCTTCATTTGGTACAAACTTTCTAAATTAGACATGAGAATTCACTACAACAAAACGGGTATTCCATGACACATGATAGTAGCAAATTTGGGGAGGAGAGAGAAAAAACAATCATTAAAGCCTAAAACACAGCAAAACGGACTTTTTCAATCTTTTTTTAAAATTTATGACAGTTTTTCCTTGTCATTTTTCCGTGTCATTAATTTATGATTGAGAAAATCAGTCATTAAATGTAGGAAAACGGAAATTTTGGATTTTTCGACTATCATGACAAATTTTTTGTGTCATCTCTTTATACCTATAATTAACAGTCACTAAAGAGTGACAGTTCTTTAGAGTCATTAAATTGAAAAAAAAAAAACGGTTTCGAAAAAATGAGAATTTCAAATTTTTATACTTTTTTTTCATTTTACTATTTTTAGAGTCATCAATATATGACTTGAATTAACCATCACACTAGTTACGGTGTTAGAATAATCAATTTTAAATTGGAAATATATTAATAGTGCTTAGTAAATTTTAATTTTAATTTTAAATTTGTATAATTTAATTATATGAATCAAAGTAGAATTGGGCTTATGCCGGAGTTGAGATTGGACTTCCAATAGTAAAGAGAGATTATGAGAAAATCTTGACACAAATATAAACTATAACTAACATGCAAAAGCTCATTTCTAAAAAATCTGCTACCTTGCCTAACCATTTACCAATCTCAAATTTTAAATTTTTCATATTAATAAAGTCATTTATCAAGTTTTAATTGATTTAATTTTTTATAACAATTATTTTTCTTATACTTTTATCAAATAATCTAAAAATTTTAACTATTTTTTATAACATTGTTTGGTAATGTAAATTATAACTAACTTGAATTTATTGATTAATTAGTAAACAATATTTTGAAAATAATAATAATAATAACTATTTTTGCCACATTAGCTTTTCACAAATATAAAATGAATATGTTTTTGCCTTAAAAATCTAAAATAAATAATAATAATAATCAGTTAAATCTACCTAGCAAAAAAAAAAAAAAAAAAAAAAAAAAAAAAAAA
>QLSR01000363.1:474337-505746 GCA_031780015.1 Citrullus colocynthis
AAAAAAAACCACGAAACTATATAATTGCATGGTTTTAAACTCATAACTTTTCATAGTAATTTTATATCATTATAATTGAATACTTAAATGCTTAAGTGTGTGTTCAACTGCAAAACAAAACATATAGAAATTAAAATAAAAAATCCCATATAAGAATTTTTACTTCAACAAAGATTATTTATATGAATTTGGTCCATAAGTTTTTACAATAATATCGTTTTAAATGAACAAACCAAACTAGATTTAGGTTTATAAAATAAAGGAAATTATTTATTAATGATTAGAGAAAAAGATAGGATATTCTTAGCATGATTAACTATAAACGTAGAGCATATGAAGAGTTTGCTTATTGGTAATAAAGAAAAGTTCAATGATACATATTTGATTAAATAAAGAATCTAATATCAACAAAGGAGAATAGGATTTGGTGGTTTGAAGGAATATGATATTAATGAGATGATCCACCAAGATTCTAAATGATTCTATGAAAAATATTAGACAAACTCATGTAGATACGAAACATATTTTGTGGGAATGGCAATCTTTCATATGAAAGGAGAATTAAATAGACCTTACTTGGAACAGGCTGGAAATTCTCTCATTTAATTGAAGACAAGAGAATTTTTTTTCGCTGATTTAATCTAACAATTGGGGGACCAAGAATGTATTTCCAATTTCGATTTTGTCCTCATCCTCTCACTCGCAAAATTCTCCATACATCTATTCATATTGAAGCTTTCGTAAAATCAACAAAAGCTTCAATCTTCTTGAAGATCACGAAATGGAGAGAGAATTATCAGTGTTGAAATTTTCTCATAAAAGTTAAGGATAGAAAAGACATTTCACAACTTTCTCCCAAATCCTCGACGTTTTAGGTACTACATTAATTAACAGTTACTATGTTTTCATATTCTATCACGTGATCATTGAAAACAATTATTTTACAGATGGAGTCCAGTTAACTCTCAATTATTGAATGATGGTGACTAAATAATAAATGAATTTAATAATTTAAATGGAGTTAATTGGATAATAAGAAAATACAATCATGAACCGTTCCCAAATATAGAGCTTATAATTTGTCTTGACCATTTGTTGAATGTGTGACCTAAAAAATCCAACAACAATAATCTTTTTAACAAGGACACAATGATAATAATAATAATAAAATTAGGCCAAAAATGGGAAAAATGGGGAGGGGTAAAATGGGGAATTGAGAGAGAATTGACGGAACAAGGGGCAAAAGTGGGGGCGAGTTCACGTGCAAATCACATGGGAGGTGAGCCTCGTACGGGCTGCGTAGAAGCGTGGGGAAGCAAGGAGAGTGGGTCCCACGTGTGGGGTAATTTGTCGGGTAGTGGGGAATTTAAAAAAAAACAATAAATTCTTAAATAAATAAATGAGGAGAGAGAAAATAATTGAGGAGAGGGAGGGGACACGTGGGACAGCTAGCACGCACTAGTGGGGACACCTTAATCATAATCCAACATACTGTCGGGTTTTTTATTTATTTATTTATTTATTTTAATTTCTTTTTTCACTTAAATTATTTTAATCATTTTTAATTAATCATTAATTCTCTTCAATTAAATGTAATTAATAATTGTTATTGATTGTTATCTTCAACGCTTGAATTGCTACTATCATTATTGCAAAGATATTTGCTCTTCCTTTCAACGACTCGTTCCATTGGAGCGATTCTTACACGCGCCAATCCCTATTACAAAATCAATATTTCTAGGTCAAAATTTTATTTTTTGTCCGTAAATTTTTCAAAGTTATATCATTTTTTTCCCAATAAATTTTCAATTTCATTATTTTAGATCGTATTTCTATTTTCATCCACCTTTATCCTCTATTTAACTCATAAAATCTTAGCCTTAATTTAATAAATTAGTTTGATTAGAGTTTATGTTAGATTCTTTCCCAAAAATCATCTTTAATTTAATTAATCATTTTAGTTTGTACTTCTCCTTTTAGTAGTTTTGATAGTTCATTTATGTAGTCCATACAACACAATAATCATATTGTTTAAATGTTTTATTTAAAAAATAAATAAAAATTATTGTGTTATGGAATTGTTTTTTTAGCCAATGTTTATTAATGGATGAAAAATGATATTTCAATATTGAAATTATTTGTCAAGACACGTTTTTTGAGTTAGCGAATTGAGAATGTAATTGACATGTACTACCTTCTTTTAGGTCGAAAATTTCAAATTTTCTTTATCCATTTGTTGTACTAAAATAACAGTTTTTATTTTCTCTATGTACCTCATTTTAAAATGAGCTTGTTAATAAACACATTTATAAATAACGTTAATTACTATAATCTACAATCAATTAAATGTAAAAGTACATCTTAATTATTATAGTTTTGAATTTGATTTTATTATTGTTGTTCTTTAATACAATAAAGAGATTTGAAATACAAATTTCGTGGTTATCAACACATTTGTATGTTAATTGAATTATGTTGGTTTTAATTATCTTATAATTATTTTAATCATTCCACTACAACACTTTTAATTACTCTATTTAACTGACTTAATCAAAATTAATTATAATATTGAATTGTCACATAGTTCATCAAAGAATATATAATTTTTTTTTTCTTCAAATGCCTAGTCTATGATATTCTTTGTTCTCACATAGGAACTGAATTTGCAAATTAATCTAACAAGGTCTCTTGAAGTCATATCATCGATTATTTTTAATAAAATATATAGAAAGTGTATATGGTTTCTAAATAAACGATTTGCCACTTCGACTATTATAATTATTTGCAAATTGTCAACACAAAGAATATTAATGTGGAATAATGTTTTCTTAACACTAATTTTGTCGGGAAAAAAAATCGTATTATAGTGTTTTTGTTTTCCATATTTTTGAAAAAAAAAAAGATATTGTTGCCTCCTTCAAATTTTTGTCTGTTTTGACATTTCGATGACTAAATTACAGACATCGATTCTAAACTTCACAGACATAAAATGTATTTTGTACTTGTCACCAGGACATTCAATTACTATTTACCTATGTTATAACAAAAAAAAATATATATATATATATATATATTGTTTCAATATTTTTTAAAAAATAAATTTCTTGAAAACAATTGTATTGTATATTATTTGGAATATTATTACATGGATGTGTTGATTTAAAAATTGATCTTTTAAACCTAGTCTATTATATTCCATTCTCTACCTATAATAATAATAATAATAATAATAATAATAATAATAATAATAATAATAATAATAGCTTTTTTAGAAAAATTATTTTCACAAGGTCTCTTGTGGTCATGTCATAAATTATTAATTAGTAGAATCTAAAAAAAAAAGTGCAATAGTGTTTAACAAGGACTTGGCAATTTAATTATTATTATTATTATTGCTACACTAATTGAGCATGGAGACATAAATGTCTTTTTTTTTTTTCAACATTATGTTTGGTGTTTTAATTATCTCTTACTTTATTATAAATATTTAAATTCCCAAACTTTGCATTATTTATTAATTTTCAAACGGTGACAAATGGAGTTGTATTTTCTAATCAGGAGAAATTTTGTAACTTCCTTATTGGTTGCATTTTTTTTTTTAACGTGTAATCGCATTTAAACCTAATGTTAATAACATGTTATTTTCAAAAATAGCAAAAAAAATTAAAATATCTACAAATATAAAAAAATTTCACTATCTATCTACAATAGATTACGACAAAATTGCGATAGATTACTATCATTACAAATATCGCATTTAAACCTAATGATAGTAGTCTATCGCAATCTATTGCAGATAGACTATGTATTTTGTTATTAATTATAATATTTTAAGTAGTTTTGTCATTTAAGACAATTTCCCGTTGATAAATGATTATTACTAATCTAACTTATTTCAAAACTCAAAAATGATTATTCTTTATTGCCAAATAATGTGGTTGTAGTAACCTTTGAAAAAAGTATTTAAAAAATAAAATTAATTTTTATATAAAGACATTTGGAAAAAAAAAAACAATAACTTAAACTACGTGTAATATAGCTTATTTGATAATTTTGAGATGATAATCCATGTGTTTTCTTTAATCTTATATATATATATATATATATAAATAAAAAGTACAAAAGTAGTTTTAATTGTCCAAACATTAGTTTAAAGTTATTAAAAGGACATATCTCCATCTTTTAAGACCAAGAAAAAAAAAGTATATTTATAATTTATAAAATAGCCAAAGAATATATAAAAAATAAAAAATAATTAAACACAATTTTAATCTACAAGGACGGCCGAAATTTCAACAACCACTCATATACCTTTTTTTTAATAAATAATTTACGGATCCTAAATTCTATTATAAATAACGTTAAATGTCGAGAAAATTCAAATATTAAGGTTGTAATTTAACCTTCACAAACTAACTTGTTCAAAAAAAAAAAAAAAAATTGGGGTTAATTTATATAAAATAACTTACATTTTTTGGAAGACTGTAAAATGTTTTATTTTTTATCTCTGAATTTTTAAATATATTTTGTTAAAATAAGATAGAAATTGATGAGATAACTAATGTGAAAATTCAAATGTATACATGACATCACTTACAATACAACATCACTCACTTATATTAATATATGATGTTTAAAATTTGATTATATAAATGAATTTAACAATATATTTTATATTGAAATAAATGACAATAACCATCTAAAAACTTCTATGTAATCTAATTTATAAACAACAATAGTCACGTTAATTTCTATCCTCTACTTTATTTTAATGTATTATTTGAAACAATTGCTAATTTTAATGTTATTTTTTTGGAAAAGAAAATCAAGTTTCAAAAATTAAAATAAAAAAATTGAATTTTAGAAATATAATTGAAACATAATCTAAAATTCACAAGTATTTTGCATAATATTTTATCCCTACAGGGAGAATAGAAGGGGAAAAAATGATTAAAAACTACATTCGGTCTCTGAAACTAATTTTATTGATGAGTACAGTTTAGTTTCGTATTTCTAAATTTGTAATAATTTAGCCTCTAAATTTATATAATTATCATTTAATTTTCATACTTTTCGGTCCGTAACAATTTAGTCAAAAACTAATACAAAAATTTAATGAAATATCTTGTACATATCGAATGATAAATTGATTAGGAGCTATGAAGACTAAGACCATATTTACCTAACTGAAATGCAATCCATAAATAGTAAAATAAAAAGTGGACCCAAATTGAGTACACTTGTTGTTGTTTACCTCTATTCGATAATCATAATGAACTGTAGGGTATGCATTCAAATCTATAATAAAAAAATGTAATCTAATTAAGAAATTGAGGATACTTAATCTGGTTGTGGTTGAAAATTATCGTGGGACTCATTACTTTTACTGTTGTCATATTGAAATTGCTACCGTAACAGCACGAAAACTATGAATATGCTAGAATTATTGTTTATTTTCCATCGTTATCGTTAGGGTTAGGGACAAGTAGTGATAGTAACGGTAAGTTGTGACATTTGTAATTATAAGTAAATGCAACAAAAAACAGTTTAATTACATTTGTGATTCAAATTTATCACGATTGATCCACTGATGAAATTTCATATGTTGAATTACGATTTGATAAACATGGCGTAAATTCTCTATTTAGCAAGAGTAATAATAAGAAATATGATGATGGTTATTAGAATAGAGAATAAATTATTATTACAAATTTAAAGACGGAAGATTTAGAAAGAAAAAAAAAAAAAAAAAAAAAAAAGAAAAAGGGCGCGTGAGGAAGACGCGGTGTAGGGAAAGAAGTTGGAAGGGGGTTAAGATATTTGATAATATTATTATATAAATATATTATTATATTAGTTCAAATGATTGAGCAGAAGGGGAGTGTCGGGAGCTGGCGCGACAAACTGACATGGCACCACCACTTCCAATTTCTCGCGCATGGGACCCACTTCCCTCTCAAAAATTAAATTTATTAAATAAAACAGTTGTCCGTGGTGTGAGTGCACGTGTCACATGTTGCTTCCCCACGTGACTTTCCTTAAAATCACGCTTTTCTTAATCCCCCCTTCCCACGTGAACACCACCTCCCTTTGTCGCCCTTTTTCCTTTTTTTCTCTCTCTTACTCCAAACATTCTGACCCCTTTCTTCCATTTCCTCCTTAATTATTTCCTCTTTTTTTTTTTCTTCTTCTTCTTCTTCTTTTTCTTTTATTTTTTCTTTTTAATATATAAATAATTTCAATTTTGGTTCCATTGAATCATATTCTAATAAATGATATTCCAATCATTGTTGTCCCCTCACATTTTTCTTTCTTTTTTTTTCTTTCTATTTTCCATCTATTATCACCTTTTAACTTCTTTTTCTTCAATTTTTAAATACTATGCTCAAATTTATCAAACAAGAACTAGATTCATAAACTTTTTTTATTTTTTTTATTTCAATACACGACTATATTTCAAAAACCATTTTATTCCAAGTTGATTACATGATAAATAGAGAATAGATACCAAAGTGAGCATATAATACTATTATATTGTATGTGTTAACGATCAAGATGTCAACGATTTGAATCTCCATCCTGACTGGAGTGAATAGATAATAAATAGAGTTTAGCTCTCACATTTATTATATTCATTAAAATTGATGTGTTGATCTCCAACTTCCATATTTATTTAACAAATAAAGTTTCAACATAATCCTAGGTCAATTAGCTAAGACACGTGTGAAAAAAAATACTGTTAAACTATAAGGAAAAAAATAGTAGAGGTTTCGATATTCAAACTTTGCCATAAATAAAAAAGAAGTATTAAGAATGTGAATACCTAATTAATAGCTTTTAGAAAAGCACATTTTGTTAGGACTCTTTTCAAATATAGCATAAAGAAACCAAATAAATATTACAAATATAGTAAAATTTCACTGTCTATCTATGATAGACTGCGATAAATCGCGACAGACTACTATTTGTGTCAATATCATAGATAGACTGTATATTTTGCTATTAGTTGTAGATATTTTCAGTAGTTTTACCATTCAAGATAATTTTCCTTTTTTTTTTTAATAAAAATATGTTTTAGATAATATTTTTTTACGATTCTTTTAATTATAAATATATTTTATTTTCTTACTACACAATTTGAAGATTTTTGGTATAATATCTCTTAAAAAACATCTTACAACAATAGATTTTAAATCAATCCGATTTTTAAGTGCATTTTATTTATTTACATTTATATTAAACACCTTTTTTAAGTTATTAAATATTTTCTAACGATAATTGTGGATTTTTTTCCCAAAAAAAACAATCAGTATACTTTAATTAGGAGAGACTGAATTCATAACTATGAATAATTGCATAAATAATAGTCAAATTCAAATATATATTTATATACATTGGATAAAGAAATAAAAGTTTAGATTAAAAACAAAGAAGAATAATTAAATTGAATAAAAGGGTAACATGTCTTGAGATTTAGAGGGCGACCGTCGGATGCTGTCGGCTCACCATCTTTGAAGTTCCACGCTTACAATAATTAGTTTCATTTTTTTTTTTCCAATTTTTTAATTATTATTTAATTTTAAAATTTTCTCCCAAAACACTAGTTTTTTTTCTTAAAAAAAGTTGTACCCTACGCATTCCAAGTCACTGACTAAGCAAGCTACAGATAGTTTCTATACTTTTAAATGTTCGAATTTAGTATTTATATTTTTAATTTAATTTTTACATTTTATTTTATCAAAATATTTATGCACACTTCATTATTTCTCTCGACAAGTTTGAATAATCTAACTTAATTAAGTACATGTTTGATACTAATTTTAAGAATGTCAAAATCACTCTAAAACACACTTTCAATCATTCGAAATTAATTTAAAAGTAAATTTTATCTTTTAATGCAATGATCTTATCAACGAAATTAGTTTTAAATGATTAAAGCATGTTTTATAGTGGTTTTTGACAATGACAAAAATGATTTTAATTATTATAGAATCTTTCCCAAACATGCTCCAAAAATGACTAAAATTATGTTAGCATAAACCAAGGGGCCTCTCACTTTTTGAAAATGGTTAAAATTATGGCTACCTTTTTTTTATTGACAATTGATTTTGAAATGAAACTCCATGTTATCTAATAATAAAACAAACACTAAATTATTATTTATATATAAACTAAAATATTATAATCTAAAGTTAAAAAGGCATTTGAAACAATACCTTAAATTATTACTTCTAACAAAGTTGAAGCATTCAAAATGTTCTTATCCTAAAAAAAAAAAAATAATAATAATAATTATATAAAGATATGTATTTGTATAATAGGAGAAAATAAAAAAGACTCTTTTATCTAAAACCCCTTTACAAACTCAAACATAATTGAAAAGAAAACAAAAAGAAATTTATTTAATTATTTTTTTTTTAAAAAAAGGTAATTTTAGAGTAGGAAAAAAATAAAAAGATAAGGTGGGACCCACATGGGAGAGTGGAAGGAGACTGAATGAATGAAATGAAAAGGTTAAGTGTCTGATTCCAATCATAGCCATTCACTCATGATTTGATGGTTGTCTCAGCTTCGCTGTTTTATTATTATTATTATTATTTTTTTTAATTTCTCCAATTAGCACTGGGCCCCACTCATCTTCCCTTAATCCCAGCCGTTGCTTTCATCTCTTCCTTTTTTAACGATCCACATTTAATCTCCCCCACCCCTTCTATTATTTGTTGATTTTTAAATATTTGAAAATATATTCACGGCTTCATTTCAATATCAAGTGCTCTCTATAATTGATTTACTCTTTAAAAAAAAAAAAAAAAAGAGACTAAATGATAATTAATGTGTGTGATTTTCTCTTGAGAAAATTAATATTTTTAACCAACATGTTGACTCGATAGTATTGTTTTACCTACATTCGGTACATGTTAGGTTTGAAAGTGATTTTAAAAAGTCACGTTCAATTTAATGATTTAAAGTTGATTTTGAATTAATTAAGAATATATTTTAAAGGAATTTTGAAAATGGCAAAAGTGATAGTCATCTCAAAATCACTCTCGAACATATTCTAAATAATAAGTAGAAAAATGCTTTTGGTCTGTAAAGTTTGTAATAATTTAGTCTATATTTTCTCAATTATTTTCTTAAACAATTTATTGAATAAGTGACAATTTAGTCCTTAATTATAAAAAGTACTTCAACTTTAAGGGCCAACCTTTTTTTATAAAAAAATTGATTCTTGACCAGTTTATCAATTAACATGCATAAAGATATCGTTAAATTTCAATATATTTTTCATAATGAAAACTAAGGGTGTGTTTAAAATAACTTTTCAAGTGTTTTAGAAATAAATATAAGTGTTCGACAACCACTCAAAATGGAATTTGAAAGTCATTAGTGACTTTATTTTAAACACTTCTTATCAAGAGTGTTTAAATGAAAATGAATTTTTGAAAAATATTTATATCAAACATGTGCTAAATCATCATAAATTATAAATTACAAGAACTATATTGTTATAAAATTGAAAGATACAAAAAGACTAATTTACTAATAACTAAAGTTTAGAGACTTAATTGTTACTTTAACAAAAGTGATTTTTACCTTAATAATAACGATGCGACACTTTAGACAAGTTAGATAGTTAGATAAAGCACTAATTACAATTTATTTATTTATTTATTATTTCTTTTTCACTCTTGCATTTTTTAAGGAAAAAGAAAAAGGAGGTGTGGCTTGACTCATGTAATTGTGTTTTTCAATGAATTTGGACATTTTTGTGATAATAGGTAATTTGGTAAAATATTTTTTTAAAAAGAAAATTTAAAAAAAAAAGGAAAAAAAGAAAAGAAAAAGCAATATAGGAAAGGGGAGGCTTTTCATCGCACTCATGGAAAGAACCAAAAGCAAAGAAGCCAAAGACATGATACCCAAAGGGAAGAAGGTAAAGGCAAAAAGTGAAAAAGTAAGTAAAAGAAATAAGAAAGAGACTTTAACTATAGTTAAAAAAGTTAAACCATCCCCCCAACCCCCATTCCCAACCATGGTTATTCTTTCTCCTTTTCTTAATTCGAATACCATTTATCCAAATTTGGTAAAAAAAAAATTAAAATATAATAAAATCATAAAAAAAGAAAATTGCAATTTTGATCTTTTGTACTTTTAATCCTCCAATTCTAGCCTCTATACTTTCAACAAATTTAAATTTAGTCACAGCAGTTAGTTTCTTATTAAGCAACCTCTCTATAACTTGTGAAAATATATTTACATAGTGTATTTTTTTGAATGTAGGTATTATCAATAATTAGTTCCGATAGACGACATTTAAGATTTATTAAAAGGTTGACAAATATTCTTGGTCCGTTAATTTTTTTAACTTTAATGATCAAGTTACAATTTAGTCATCGTAGTTTAATTGTAACAATCTTGTCTTTGTCATAAAAAACATTATCGAGATTCAATAAAATTTCTTATTGATGAACTGATTGAAAATTAAATTATTTATAAAACTATAAAGATTAAGTCATTAGTAGTAAAAGCCAACATTTAATTTTGTTAAAAATTTTAAAGTATACAAATACAAATTTGAAGATTAAATTATTATATGTGTAATGGAGAGTGTAAGGACTGAAATGAAAAAAAACTTGGAGTAGAAGGACTAAAATGAAAAAATAAAAAATAAAAAAATAAAAAATAAAAAAATAAAAAAGGAAAAGTGGGAGGGGCATATTTTGAAGAAGCAAAAGTGATGATTGGGGATAATTGGAGGGCCTTTCCTCTGACAGTCTTTCACTTGTTTCCTTTCATCATTAATTTTGAGAAAATAAATTCCCATTTTCCTTTTTTCCTTTTTTCTTTTTTTTTATTTTATTTTTTCTTTCTCTTTCTTTCTATATAATCCTCTTATCTCCCCTTCCCCTTGGACCACAACTCCTCAACCCTTCTTCTTCTTTCTTTCTTTCTTTCTTACTTCTCTCTAAAAACTCAAGAAATTTTCACACGTCAAAAACTATGATGGCTGGGAAAGATGATAATCTTGGATTAAGCCTTGGATTGAGCTTTGATTCTCATCATTTACAGCTCAATCTCATGCCTTCTTCTTGGAATAACGATGCTTCTTCAGGTTTGATTTCTTTTTCCAATCGAAGACAGAATAAGATTTATTTAGTTAGGGCTTTTTTTTTTTTTAATTAATGGAATTGGATGTTGATTTTTGCAGATCGGACATCGGAAACAGGGCGATCGCTACTCCGAGGCATCGATGTGAACCGGATGCCGCCGTCGTCAACGGCGGATTGTGAAGAGGAGGCGGCGATGTCGAGTCCTAACAGTACGGTTTCGAGTGTGAGTGGGAAACGGAGTGAACGAGAGATGAACGGCGAAGATCTGGACGGAGATAGAGCTTGTTCTAGAGGAATTAGTGATGAAGAAGACGGAGAAACTTCTAGAAAAAAGCTTCGGCTTACTAAAGATCAGTCCGCCGTCTTGGAAGAAAGCTTCAAAGAACACAACACTCTCAATCCTGTAAGCCTTCAAACCCAAACCGGCCCGACCCGACCCGACCGGCTTTTACTTTTTTTCTTTTTTTTTTTTTCCTTCCTTCCTTCTCGAAATTTTCTCGGCAGCCAAACGGTTTTTACGATGATGGAAAAATTTATGGGGGTATTTTGGTAAATTTATGCAGAAGCAAAAGTTGGCGTTGGCGAAACAGTTAGGTCTAACGCCAAGACAAGTCGAAGTCTGGTTCCAAAACAGAAGGGCAAGGTGAGGAATTTTTCTTCCCCTACAAGGGCATTTTAGTCAACATAACAAAAATATAAATCTTCTTTTGATCTTATTTCCATTTTCGGACCTAAAACTTTGATCTTTCCAACTTAACCCCTATTTTTTCAAAATTTTCTTCTCTTACCCATTTAAGCCATTGTTTTATCTAATTGATCCATTTTCAGGTACCCAAAAACTTGAATCAACTAAACGTAGTTGGAGAAAAATAATAGGAAGTTACTATAAATAGAAAAACTATCCAACCATTTCCAAAGATAGAAAAGTTTTAATAAATTAAGATTTGATTTGAGATCTTGTTTTTATGTAACAAAAACTTTTATGCTAATATAATCAAGTTTTATTGGATTATTATTATCTAATGTATTTTTTTCTAAAAAGAAAATATCAGTAAAAGAAATGAAAATAATTAAAAATTGGTCAAAGGTTGTAGATTTGAAATTGTAAGAAAGTTGACGCAAATAATTGAGGTGTAATGATTTGGATTGGACAGGACAAAATTGAAGCAAACGGAAGTAGATTGCGAGTTTCTAAAGAGATGTTGTGAGAATCTAACGGAGGAGAATAGGCGGTTGCAAAAGGAAGTACAAGAACTGAGAGCACTCAAACTTTCCCCACAGTTCTACATGCACATGACCCCACCCACCACCCTCACCATGTGCCCCTCTTGTGAGCGAGTCGCGGTCCCACCCTCCACGTCAGCCCAACCTACGCATGTGACACGAATAGGCCAGGCCCAACCTCAGGCCCACCACGCTCGGCCCATCCACATCAACCCCTGGGCCTCCGCCATCCCCGCCCGGCCCTTCAACGCCCTACACCCTCGCTCGTAAATACCCCTCCCCCACCGACGAGGGCAACTCCGTCTTTTCGTTAGTATCAGGTTGTTGGGCCGGGATTTGGTGGGCCTCTGTGTTTTCTAATGTTCGGCCCATCTTGTCATGATTAGGGTTGGAGTAGTTTATTTGTCTTAGCGAGCAATACCCTTTTTTCTTTTCTTTGTAATATTTTAGGGGAAATGAAGTTGGGGAAAAAAAAAAAAATAATAAAATTATATATATATGGTTGGAAGGTGAGATAGAAAAAGGGGTTTTGAGTTGTAAAGTGAACAATGAGATGTCTAATTAATTTTCTTTTATTAAATTTAAACTAATCTTAAATTTATTCATTTCTAAATTAAAATATATACATTACGTAGCCAATTTATTAACATGTTTACTAATATATATTCTAATGATGTTACATCATCATGTTGTCTAAATTTTAGATATTTACAAAGTTTGATTATATATATTCATAAAAAATATAAATATATATATATAGCTTGATGCTATTTTTAAACTTCATATTGAGTCGCGTAATCCAATATATTTGTATGAATAAAATACTATATTTTTAATAGATTACGTAGAGAATTCGTAAAGTTTTTATTATTTATTAATATATAATTTAATGATGACATAACATGTTGTCTAGTATTTAAAATCAAATATAAAGTTTTAATAAAAATTCAAGAGTGAAAGTTTAGAATATAAACAATCACAGACCAAATGAGGCAAAGTTATTGAAATTATCATTATTATTGTTTTGGATTTTTTCAAATGTAAGTCATAGCTTTTGATAGTCAAATTTGTGTTGGATCTTCAATGTGCTAAACTAACAGTTTTGCCCTCATATTATGTTTGTGACTTTTTAAATCCGTATTTGAATTTTGAAAGTTTTTAGTCAAAAGTTTAAGTTGATGAGTCATGATAAATTTAATTATATAAGTTTTTCATTATTCAATCTTGTATTTATTTTGGTTTGAGGGTTCACAATCTGCAACCTTGTTTTTTTTTTTTTTTTTTTTTGTGTTTTAAAATTTTAAATTTTTTTTTTTTTTTTTTTTTGTGTTTTAAAATTTTAAATTTTTTTTTTTTTTTTTTTTTCTTAAGCTACAAATTTAATCCGTAAAGCTCCATTTGGTGACTATTTGGTTTTTGATTTTTAGAAAACTAAGTCTATTTCCTCTCAATTTTTTATAACAATGAATTACTTTTTTCTTAAGTACAAAAGTTGATTTCTTAGCCAAATTTTAAAATACAAAGACTATTATTTTTAGTTCTTGATAATATTGGTAAAAAGTAGACGACAAAGCAAAAAATTCAGAAGTGAAAATAATGTTTATAGTTTCATTTTCAAAAACTAGAAACCAGAAACCAAATGTAACGAAATAGGGTCTAAGCTTTTAAAAGTTTAAAATTCATTGATTTACTATACTTACAATTGAAGGATACTCCCAGACATAAAGTTCAATTTTATATTTTATAGATCAAACTACTCTTAAGAAATCTTGAATTTGTGAACGATTTATTAAACATAAAATTCAAAATTCAAAAACTTATTAGACATAATTAAACGTTTAGAGATCTATTAGACACTTGAAATTTCATAGATCAAATAGACTCAAATCTCAATGGTAAAAATTCAACAACACGTGAAGTGGAAAGATTTGAAGCTCTTACTTCTACGCTTAGGTTGCCAATTTCTAAAAATTAATTAATATATGTAGCCTAAAAACTAAACTCTGTGGATCTATATATTATAATTCTCATGGAATTAGAAGATTCAAAGATAATCTACAATAAAAGTAATTTTCATATGCTAAACTTAAACTCACATCCTTATTTTGAATTACAAAATGTAAGGGAAGAACCAAATACTTGGGGATTTGTAAAAGTTTTGTGAATGAATCTCATAATTGAATTGTGTATTGATGGGACAAAACAACCAAAAATTGAGGGATTAGTGGTAGGTTCAACATTTGTGTGATTGGCTCTAGAAAATTTAAGTAAAAAGGGAGACCACACCAAAACATTGTTAGATTGTTGAACAATGCTTCCCTAATTTAGGGGATTTTTTAAATTCACTTTTTGACTAAGAGAGAGAAGAAGAAGAAGAAAAAAAAATGTTTTTGGGATTAGCTTTGTCTTTTTGAAGTGTAAGCAGGAAACATGAAGCATTGTTTCAAATTCCACAAGGAAGAAAGTTCTCAAGAAAAATATTGAAATTTGTTAAAGTTCATTTAATTTCACTAGTTTTCTCATAATTTCTTTACAATTAGTTTTTCAAAGAATATTGAAATTTGTCAATGTCAACTTAATTTCTGGCTATTTGAGCACGACTAAGTGGACAACACGCCTATTGCCTTCATTTTAATTGAAAGTTCGAACCTCCAACTTTACATTTGTTGGACTAACAAAAAGAAAATGCATTAAGTTGCAATAAAATTTAACTTAATAGTAAATTTATAAGGAAATTAATATAATGGGTCTATCTTAAGGGAACTTGTGGTTGATAACTAAAAATAAAAGACCAAAATAAAAAATGTTACAAAACTTTCAATATTTGAACTTATAGCTAATAAGATTGTAGGAGATAAGCGTGCAATTTTTTTTTCATTCCAATTATGCCCTGAGTATATATGAATATTTACGACAAGCTTATATAAGTGATGGTGTCTTTTTGTTTAAACAAATACCTCCTGTCAACTTAGATTCAAAAATCAATAACGACCTTACTAAATCTCGAGAATGTAGGAGACGAGGGTAAATTATTTTTTTCTTCGAATCATGTCTTGGGTATGTATATGGATAAGTCATTCTTTATTTAGAGAAATATCTCTCCCAACTAAGATATGAAAATAACTAACCATCCTCCTAATTTGTGAACTTTTTTAATTGAAGATTTGATTATCCAACTTTGTCCAACTACAAAAAATATCAATGCTTTGCAATAAAATTGAACTAACAACCCAATCCAGCAGGCTGCTCCAAACTTTAGTTCAATGACCCAAGCCCATTAGGTTAGATCATGGGCTTTATCTTTCTCAAGTTTGATGGGCCCAAATATTCCCTTTGGTCCATTGAGTTTGGGCCGCAGGAAAATACGTTCCTTTGGGCTTAGCCCATCAAACAATGACTATAAGTTTTGGAAAAGGTTAGGGAAACGGTGTTATTTTAAAAAATGGCAAACTTTGAAAGGTTGTATTTTTGATCGACCTAGAAGAAAAATGTTTTTTGAAAAGTCATTTTTATTTAAATATTTTTATATAAATATTTAAAATAAAACACTTATGAAATTAGCCACTCTTACTCCAAAATGTTCTTAAAATAATGATTGTCGAAGTCGGTTGTTTGAGGTGGTGTCTAGAGGTGGCAAATGGAGGGTAGTGGTAACCATGACAACATAATGGAAGTGAGGTAGATGACTTTGAAGGGTGTTTTGGTAATTTTAAGAATTATACAAATTAGAGGAAAAATAACCATTAAACACTCAAAAATTATTTTTCTAAAAGTCGATTTCAAGTGTTTATCATAAACTAACTTATTCCATTAACTCATTTTCTGCAAAGCTATTTTGAAGAGTAGCCAATTACTCCAATTTTTTTTTCAAAATTAAAACACACCGTAAAATTCTATCAGATTGCCTTGAACAATAAGTCCACTAAAATTTTAGCATTCTACCAAGTCATAAATCCAAAATGGATTATAACTAAATTACTTTTGCAAAGAGCACTCAATCAAGAAGTAATCTCAAACACAACTATAGTTTGTTCACTTGATTTTCAATTCTTGTCATTATTATTATTTTTTAGCTGTGGATCAATTTTGGACAAGTCATTCTGAGCATAAAATTTTAACTTTTCTTAATTTAAAATTAGTTTTTGACAAAAAGGGAAAAAATCCAAGAAAAAGGAAAAAGAATATTTGACATTGACCACTATAATTTTGTATGCCAAAAGGTTGTATATCCAAATATGTAGAAGAAATAGTTAACTAAGTGTAACAACCTATTCCATCTAATTCAACAGGCAAATTAGAAAGGATAAAACTCTCAAACACATTACATACACAACTAAACTCATTTGCCTTGTCGTTTCAGCTGTAGAACAACAATCATCTATCATATAAATCCAGAGGATGAATATTTGGAGAAGATGAAACACTTTCCAGGAATTGAACTTGATGATCAAAGAAGAAAATCATGTAAAAAAAAAAAACAGAGAGAGAGAAGAAAAAAAAAAAGAAAGTGTTAGAAAATGACTCTAAATGTCAGTTGAATGATCTAGAGTTCAAATTTTGATGAACTTACTGAAGAAAGGTTTAGGGTATGATACATGTTTCAACTTCAAGTTGGCTTTGAAGTGTTTTTACGAATTTGTCCACTTGATCTTTTGATCGATTCAATCCTTTGAAGCCTGATTTGCTCTCTGAATTTGGCAATGAACTCATCAGCCTTTTTATCTACATCTGGTCCTCCATCATTAGCCATATTACTAGAGCTTCCTGCTTCTTCTTCATTACTCAAACCTCTTTCGCCGTCATCTCTATCTCTTCGTTTCACATTAAAAGGTTCTCCATTGTCTTCCCTAATAAACTGCCCTACCATGTTATTGTTTTCTTCCTCGCTTTCCATGTCGTCGTCCTCGTCGTCCTCGTCGGTGTCCATGGTTAGCTTTTCCACCAATTCTTCTTTATCTTCATCTGGAAACTCAATGGGGTTTTCTTCAAAATCTTGAACATGGGTATTTTGATCCATCATCTTCCCTTTCAATTGATCATTCCCACCAAATTCTCTCCCTCTTCTTGGTGGCTCATTCACAACTTCCCCAGGTCTGATTGTTCTAACAGATTTTCCCATTGATGGACTATCAACATACTTTCTAGGCAGAGCTTCAGCACTTGAATTAGCACCAATCATCATATCAGTATCATCTCCTGTATCACGAATCATGCTTCTGGGATTGCTAGTGAAGCTTCTTCTCAATTCTTTTTGACGAGGTACATCATTTTCGTTCAGCCATGAGCTTGGTTTCATTGTGGAAATTCGTCGAACACGTGGTGGGGGTGGAGGCGGCGGAGGCGGAGGAGACTGGTAGAAGCTTTTCTTCCTCACCAAATCCTCACCACTCTTCGCCTGTAATTCTGGTGACACATTATGGGAAGGAGATGGTTTCCTTGGAGATGGAGATGGAGAAGGAGAAATGGCACTGGCTCGGGAAGACCTTGAAGTTTGAGGCCTAGGAGACCTAGAATCGATCCTATTCATCGATTCAGAATCCTCCTTGGAAGGATTATCAGCTTCTTCTTGCACATCCATCCTCCCTGATCTCGATCGCCACGGAACCGGAGATGGAAGAACGACATTTTCATTCAACTTATCGTCAATTTCTTCAAGATTCCCTCCTCCAAACTCTCCATTCAAACTCCTCTTCGAATTGCTCAATAATCTTCTCGAACTCACTCTCGGCTTAGATCTAGACTCATCGTCTACTACAACACGAGACTTCAAGCTACGAACAGGGAGAAGCAAAGGTTTCTCACTCCTAACTCTCTGCTCATTAACAACAGGACGTTCTTCAGCAACAACCACGGATTCATTCCTAAAATACCGACTATTCCATGTATGGACCTTATTTTCATCAGACGAAGATACCGATTCATCATTAGCAGACGGAGTTTCAGGCTCATCATCAAAAACAGACGAAACATGAAGCAACCCAGAAACATAAGATTGAACATTATCAAACTTAGATACACTAATTTCATCCTCTTTTTCGTCACTTCTCCGGCTAAAAAGGCCGTAAGAAACAGCGATTCCGACGAAAAGAAGATGCAGAAGCTCCCAGCTTCTGGTGAGTAAAGTTTGATTCACAAACTCAGGGGCTTGGGAAGGGACTAAAGGGAGAATGAGTAGAAAGAAAACGGCGGTTACAACTTTATACAAAATATGGCTATGGAACTTACTTGGAGTAGCTTGATTTTGCAGTGGCGGGAGAACCTCTGATTCCGCCATTGAAGAAGGATATGAATGAATTGAAGGTGAATATGAAGAGGAAAATGGATGATGAAGATGAAGACTTAATGGCGAAGAAAAAAATGTAGAGATAGAGAATTGAAGAGATGAGAAAAGGAGTTTGTAGAAGGAACAAAGAACAATTTGAAGCTTTGCTTTTTCGAACTGCCTTTTAACGGTCCCTTGTCAATTGACCAATCTACCCTTCTCTCTATTATTTTAGGCGAAAAAAGATCTTTTTTCTCCTAATACTTTGAGTTTCTGAATTTATAAATAATTATTTTCCTCTCCATACTTTGAATGGTCTAATTTTAATATCTCTATTTATTTTTAGTTTTTTTTTTAAAAAAAATTTTAAAAGCATATTTATGTATTTTATTTTCTTGCATATTGGTAAAAGTTAACTTTGGGAGACTAAATTTAAGATATATTGTAAGTACGGAGACTTAAATTGAACAATTAAGAATATAAAAACTAAAATTGAACGAACTTGAGTGTATGAAACCAAAATGGTAATTTAGTTCTTCAAGGTTCTATTTTTTGTTGAAATTAGTTAAATAATTTGGTTAAATTTTAGTTTTAGTTTCTATACTTCGATGTTTCTTTAATTTTAGTCCCTATGCTTTTAACGGCCTAATTTTAGTCTATGTACTTTCAATAAATCTTAAATTCAATCCCCAATATTAGTTTATTGTTGATTTTTTAAAAACTTTTTGTTATCTATTGACATTTTTACTATAATTTGGAAAACATATTCACATATTATATTTCTTTGCATGAAAATTATTATTTTTATTTAACTAATTTTGATAAAAATTAATTGTGAGGGATTAAACTTAAGATTTTTTGAAAGTATGGGGACTAAATTTGGAGAATTGAAAATACAAAGATTAAATTTGAACAAATTTCAAAGTATAGAGACCAAAATGGTAGTTTTACCTAGTAATTCTCATGTAACAAAATATAATATGTAAATATGTTTATAAAGTATAGGAATTAAACTTGAACAAACAAAAAATTTCTTTGTTATCTATTAGCATTTGCAATATAGATTTGGAAACGTATTCACTAATTATATTTTCTTGCATGATTATTATTATTATTATTGAACCAATTTTAATAAAAAAAATTATTTTTAGGGACTGAATTTATTTATTTATTTTGTAAGTACATAGACTAAAATTGACTATTTAAAAGTTGATGAACTAAGGGTGAACAAACTTCAAAATACAAGGACAAAAGTAGTACTTTAACATTTTATTGACCAATGTGCCAAATATGAATTTTTAAGATGACAAAAGCAAAACTTTGAAGGTTTAAGGATTAAATTCATAGTCAAATTAAGCAAAAATTAATTGGCATACGAGCGGGTTACTAACCACGAGATATGTGGTTCAAATCTCTAAACACTAGTTATACTAAAAAAAAGGACTAAATTCATAATTAATGTGCTAACCTTGATATGACTCAACTAGGCAAATTATATACTTCTGACAAAAAAGTTTAAGGTTCAAATCTCTTAATCCACGTATTTTTAAATTAAAAAAAAAAAATCAATTTAGATTGTATTTAACTATAGAATTACCATTTACCTCTTACTTTCAATTTTTTTAAAAAATATATATTTACTTTTTAAAAATGAAAAAGAAAATCATAAAAATATTTGGTTGATTTAATTTTACTAAAATCTTTTGATCATAGTTCTTTTAAAACAACCTCGAAGACATCAAATAATAATAATCATCATAATATTTAATATTCTAATAATTTTTTTTTTGACAATAAAGTGTTATAGAGTTTAGACATGTTGCTTCCATTCTACCATTCTATCGATCGAGGTACATACAAATAGGTTAAAAACTTACTATGTATATATATATAACAAATTATCACAAACAAACTAAAGAAATTCTAGGTTAAATTTCAAATTTAGTCTTCAGACAAAATTTTAAAGTTTAATCTATATGGTTTAAAATTAGAATTTAATTCCTATTATTTGATAAAACACTCATAAATAGTCTCAAGAGCAAGGATTAAATTCTATCTTTTTTTAAATCATAAGTACTAAATTCTAATTTTTTCCAAACTAATGAAGCAAAGTTTAACTTTTAAAACTATAAGAATCAAATTCTAATTATTTTTTTCAAACTATAAAGACTAAATTTGTAATTTAACTTAAATTCTAAAAAGAAAATAATGATAGGAAATTAAAAAAAATAATAATAATAATAAAGGGAGGGTACAATTGGAAATTAATGACAAATGGGTTGCGTAGAAATGGTCAGGATTCTTCTTTTGGACTGCTTACGCTAGCTTTTTAGTGCAAGCTCAATATATTTTTATAATTAATAAATAAATAAATATTTTGTTTTATTTTTAATTTTCCTTTTTTTTTTCCTTCTAGAAATAAATAAAAATAAAAATTACAACTTTGCATAATACTTGATGCATTTGGGATCTCTACTCATCATCCTCTTAAAGAACACGCAGACTTTTTTTTTTTTTTTTTTTTTTTCTTCTTCTTCTTCTTCTTCATGTTAACTATTTTTATGGGTGGGTTCAACAATTAGAGGACGGAAATTAATTGCCGACATTTGGAACAATTGATTAATACTTTGAGACACTAATATTTTGATTTGGTTAGACCGATTATTTGATTTCAAAGACCATGAAATCAAATAATCGTTCTAACGAAATCAAAATATTAGTGTCTAAAAGTATTAATCAATTGTTCCAAATGTCGGCAATTCAATTTCCGTCCTCTAATTGTTGAACCCACCCATAAAAATAGTTAACATGAAGAAGAAGAAGAAGAAGAAAAAAAAAAAAAAAAAAAAAAAGTTTGGGTTTTTTTTAAAAGGAGAATGATAAAAAATCCCAAAAGAATAAATTATTTTTCTTTTAAAAATTATAGTGGTTTTTTTTAAAAAAAAAAAAAAAAAAAAAAAGACAAAAATCTTTCTAGTTACTTGTTCTCTATAATAATTGTTTTAGTTTACAGTCATTCTCTATTAAATGCGTTAAATTGCATATGTGTTGTTCGATTAAAATGAAACTACGTACATTAAAATATATATATATTGAGTCGACTAATTTGATTTTGCCAATGTGTCCTATTGTTTCCAAGTTTTTTGTTTGAATGAAACATAATATAATTTTTAGGTCAACATATATAATTTTTGAAGCGGAGCCTTATCAAATAGAGAGAGTACAAAAGGCATTGATTCGTTTGATTTGATTTGATCTACGCGGATTAATATTTCGATTCTTCAATTTAAAAAGTTGAATAAATCAAACGATGTAATTACGTTAGGGCTACTTTTTTCCAACCACTTTGAGTTTATATATATATATATATGAAAAGAATGAAATGCATAAGGAGAATCCAACCTTGGCTGACGAAGAAAGAAAGTTTAGGGTTTTATTCTTTTTGTTTTGCACAATATTGTATTCAAATTTAGGCCAATGAGGGAAAGAATTCTTTTATTATTATTATTATTATTATTATTATTTTATAAAAAAAATTGAAATTCCACGGGCAATTAATTCTTGCCATTCAAATACTTTATAGTAATTCCTCCACTCAATGGACAAAGAATCAAAGAATAATATATTCTATAAGTTCCATTGGATTTGAATTTGATAGGCCATTGGTGATAAGGGAGAACTCTATCATCTAAATATGCAAATTTGTGGTTTGGAACTTATTCAATCAAATTGAATATTGACATTGGCATTAATTTGATCATTATCTCATTTGTTGAAAATTTATTCATATGTATTATGTCATCAAGTATAATTGAGAAGATTGGGATAATTAAATCATTTAATTGAGCAATTTTACTTTGCAGCTACTATTGAGATATATCTTTTTAATTTGAATCTCTAATCAAATTTTTAATGTGTATTTTCTTTTCATAATATTTAATAATTTTATAACATTCATGTTTTTTGTTTTTTGTTTTTTTTCTCATTTCTCAAGAAACAAACTTGTTTGATAATTGTTCTTGTTTCTAGATTTTAAGAAACGTTTCTTAAAATTGGACCAAATTTGAGAAACTATCCTTGTTCCGTTTCTAATTTAGTTATATTGTTTCACAAAACAACTAAATTGTATTATTGTTGTAAATTTTGCATTAGGGCTTATTTATATTTGATAATGTAAAATTGTTATTTTTATATTTCAATGCATGTTATACCTTTTTTTTTTATTTTACATAATTAAATTATATTAACTATAAAATAAAGGGTTGTAAGGAAACAAATACGAGAAACAAGAAATAGTTACCAAACAAGTTTCTGATTTTGTTTCTTTTTTTCAAGAAATAAAAAACGAAAATAGTGAACAAACATATTCTTGTTTCCAATTCTTAAAAAAAGAGAAACAAGAAACAAGAAACGGGAAACAAAAAATGGTGAATGGAAATGTTATATAGTGACTATATTTGTTTTTTATTCCTTCAATTATTGAGAATGTTGTGGCAGTTTTTATGTCTTTGTCTGTAAGTTTAGAGTATATGACTGATACATTTCAGCACATTTCTCGTCCAGCGTTGGAGAATCCATTTGTGTTTGGTTTATCGGTTTATTTAGTTTCATTTTCTAGAGTTTTAAGGTTGATTTTGGTTGTTTCCATGACATATATCGTCCATAAGATGGGTATGTGATTGTTATCAGTTTTATGTACAATATGTTAAATATTGAATGAACTATATGGTCTTGTTATTATATATGATATTGTTCACATGACTTTATATTAGACATTTATTGGTCTATATTGTGTAGTCGTGCAGTTTGACTATACAAGTGATTGAATAAGTCTATTATATATTAACATATATTTGTTATATGTTACTTAATATAAGGTTTCTGTTGGTTACATCCGAATAAAGCAATTAAGCAGTCTCATCCCAACTAAGCAGACTTCTATTTAAATTTGTTACATATTAACGTATATTTGTTGTACGTTGCTTAATCTGAGACCATAATTGGTTACATCCGAATAAAGCAATTAAGCAATCTAATCCCAATTAAGCACACTTCTGTTAGTTACATCCAAACAATGTATATTTGCTCTATGTATTAAATTTTTTATTGTATATATTTTGGCATATATTGTTATATTTTTATAAGTTTACATTATTTCATTTTAGGTTCTTTGAACGTCCGTATTTATTGTGATGGTTATTTCAACGATATGTATAACTATGCGAATTATAGAGAAGCAAATGTTGTTTTGCATGAGGGAATATCCTTTGAAGAATTAGAATAGACATTAGTGTCGAAGATAAGCAATAACTCGGATGGCATAAAGGTAGAGATTTTTGCTTGTATTAGATCTACATAATATTTAAAGAAGGATTTGGATGTTAAGAATGGCAATGATGTTAGATAGGTTTACCCCACAATATCTTCCAAAGTCGAACAACATATTTCTTTGATTGTTCAATATGTTGGCAGCATTAACATTATTGTGGGTAGTAGTAGAGTTCCTACTGTTACTATTATAGAAAACTGTGATGTGGGGACGTTTTTTTTCAAGATATTGATCTTTCTAAGGTTTCCTATAATGAGATTGATCCCGATTAAGCACACATAATATACAATCATTATATATGAAAATTAATTGTTCAACCTTAAAATATTCATTGTTATATTTAATATAATCCATATTATAAAAAAGAAAAAAATCCTGTATAAAGCCAATAAATTTCTATCAAATTGATAGAGTTGTTTGATTTTTTATTATAAAAGTGGTCAGAATTTTGAAAACTTCTGACAATTGGGCCGGACTTTTCTGAAATTTCTTAGGCCGTTATGATAAATATGAAATAGATGGTGGGTTTATGAGTGTAATTGGGCCTAAAAGAATGGGCTATGTGTGTTATTAACCCTTAATCCAAAATACTAATATGGATTCTTTGTTTTTAAGATTGGGCCCACTAACTGAGGCCCAATATTATAAAAATAGTAATTCAAATAAATGAAAAGGACAAAATGTCAATCAAAATTATAGTTAATCAATGTCTAAGTTTTTCAAATAATTCTTGTGACTTAATTAGTAAATTAGTCTATATATTGACAATGATGAGAACAAAAAATATATTTATAATATTAGGTACTTATTTTCAAGATATCTAAATTCATAATAAACAAGTACACGAGTGAATTTGATGGAAATGTCAATATACCCATAAATTAGATCATTCAATATTGATATTGAGAATTAAGCGATATCTTTGACGCATTTTATAAATATCTATAAAACGTGAAAAAGTAATCTATACATTACTTTCCGTATGAATATAAATATATAAAAATCCTATTAATTAATGATAATATCTACAATAGTTCAAAAGTAAAGATGACACAATTATTGATTTTAATATTTACAAAAATATCTATTAATATAAAAAAAATCGATATATCTATTAAAATAATGATATATCTGTAAAATATTGACGTGAATGTATATTCCATACTATTTATATGAAACCAATATAACAAACAATAATTAGTATTTAAGTTGGACGAAGCGATGAAATCTAAAACAAACTAAAAGAATACTTAGGAAGTAACTAGAGCAAGCAACCGATTGAATATCTATATATATAGAGCGAAATAAACAATGTTTTCTTATCGGACTAATATATTTTTCGTTATCTAAGCCATACATTTAGACATAAATTTTAAAATTTCTTATCTTAAAATCATAATAGATAAAATAACACTTATTTTTATGTATAGTCAAAATGTCAACAACTTTTCAAGTTATAAAAATATTCATCTTCGTCCTTTTGTCATTCAAATATTTATTTGGAAATGATTTTATCAATATTACGATATTAGTGTGGGAAACTGTCTTAGATGGCAAAACTGCTGAAAATATTTACAACTAATAGCAAAATACATAGTCTATCTACGATAGACTACTATATGTGTCTATCGTGACGCAGATAGTAGTTTATTGCAATCTATCGCCGATAGACAGTAAAATTTTGCTATATTTGTAAATATTTTGGTTTTTTTTATTATATAGAGCTCTAGTAGTGTTGACTTTAAATGTATTATTGAATATATATGATCCTATTTAATTTTACATTGTAAAATCCAAATATTTAAAATAAATAACTACATGGTTGACTATTAGAATTGTTGTCAAAGCAAGATTCTTCCGTAATAATGGAAAATTCTCTCTTTTTTGAGGTTGAAAGTTTGATCTTCCATCCGTTAAATTATTGTATTAAAAAAACTATTAGAATTTTTACTGGTATCATAATCTTAGGCAAAATATGTTATAGTATCTAATATTTTAGTATATCTATAACTGAATAAGTATTTTTTAAGTTAGAATTGCTTTCAAATATAGCAAAATAAACAAACTTATTTACAAATATAGAAAAATGTCACAACTATAACGGATAGTTAAGTGACATTTTGTTATATTTGAAAATATTTCTAGAAATTTTATCATTTAAAATAATTACTCATATACTTAAACTAATTATTAATTAATATAAAAAAAGAATGAGTTGGAATGGAAAGACAATAAATATATCACTAAATTATTATCAAAATTCACGGAAATAGAGAAACAATTCAAGAAATAAATTTCACACTAATAACAGCACATTTAATTTAATTCCAACACTAATTATCATCACAGATCCATCTAACCCTCATTAACTCCATTTTACTTAGAGCTCGTGGAACCACTACTCTTTTGAACCGTATTTTCGTAGCTGAGAAAGAAAAAGAAAAAAAAAAATTACTTTTTCTAGATTAAAATTTATTTGAAGAACAACAACATCTCAACAACGAAGTCTAAGCATTTGTTAATGACACTTGAGCTTTTTATGACGAATTCTTATTGCTCAAGTCTATCTTTTTATGTTTAAAGAACCAACATGGTGTTCGACTTGAAGATGGGGATGTCATGTCCATAGGGGCGGGGCGAGTTCAAGGATGGCTTCTCGTCTTTGTTCCCCCTCCCCATTTTAATCTCCAACCCCTCAAAATTCTCCACGGTAATTAGGGTAGAGATTCTCTATGAAAAATTTGTGGAATCGAGTTTCTGGCAGGATTTCTATTTTTTTTTTTTTTAAATCAATCAACTTAAATCATTGCCATGAAAATTTTTTAATTAAATAATTATATTTTTTACTAAAGTTTTTCTATGATTAGTTCAATGTACCAAATTTGGCTTTAAAAAGAAATTACTTTAATTTTCTAGTGTATATTTATAATCTAAGGTCATGTTTATCCCAATTAAAACGCGATTCATCAATGGTAAAATAAAAAAGTAGGGTTCATTTAATTATATTTGTGGTTGTTTACCTATATTTCGTAATCGTAATGAATTGTGGGGCCCACCTCCAACACAATTTGATTTGAGGAATTAAGGGTACTCAATCTAGTTGGTTGAAATTTACGTTGGTTTGGTAAACGTGGGGCGAGAATTTAATATGCAATTCAAACATATTCATTAACTTGACCATTTAACAATAAAATTTAAAATTAATTGAAGTATAATATCTATATATAATAAATAATAATAAGGTAACACTAAATTATTATAATAAATAAATAAGGGTAACGAGTGGGGAATACATTCTTGGCCCTTGCCCTTGCCCTTGCCCTTATCCCATTTGATCTCCGAGGAACTTTTTTATCCACTTTCTTCTTTATTTTTAGTAGGATGAAAAATGGACATCTCAAATACCACCCTCCATGAATGGATTTTATCAGGTATTCTTATTTGATTCGCTATTATTTTGCTTCCTCCATTCTATTGGTTCGTACGATTTCATTATTAATGTTGTGAATTGTCATTTAATCGGATGGGGATTCACAATTCAAATTTTAAAATGACAAGTCTGTGACATATAATTCCACGAATGCAATAGGACCCGCATACACGTGGCCGTAAATAAACGCGCTGGGACACAATATTTCTAACCGTCAAGTTACATTAACATTACCGGGAACCAATTCGTCGATTCTTCTTTAGAGCATTTGCCGGAGTTCCTCTCTCTCTCTCTCTCTCTCTCTCTCTCTCTACACTTTTGTTTTTCTCTCTCATCAATCGGTTTCAGAGAATGTTAAGCAAATGGTTGGAGTAGAATCCAATCCATGGTAGCTTTTCGATCCCCAAAGCAAAATCTAGGGTTCGGTATTCGAAGTATTTCGTCGATTTTTCCCATTTTCGTTCTTCCCCAGGTCGATCGTCATTCCTGTTGATCAATCGCAGCTTCCATCGACTTCTTCTTTTCCGGCTGCTGGGACGGTGGCGACTTCTGTGAGAATTTCGTTACCTGTATTTCTTCCGTCGAGATCTTCTCCGATTTTAACATTACTGGGGTTTGGTATAGGAATGAATGTTAGGTTTTCGCGATGGGGGATGTTAATTGTTTGTCTATAATCATGTTTGTTGGTTGAAAATTTGTGTATTTGCGGCAAACGGGTGTAGATTACTGGTTTGTTTATGTATTAGAGATAATTGGTGTTCTTTGGTTATTCTGTTTATTATAGTTCGATTTTAGGGGCTTTTTATTTGAGGCTATGTATATTGAGGAACTGAAGGAAGGGGAGTTGCAGAGTGGGGAAGAGGGGAATTCAGGGGTTATTGTTAGTAATTTGGAGAGTCAGAGCATTGTGAGGTCTGATGTGAAAAGGATCGTTGTTGGAGTTGGGGCTCGTGTACTTTTCTACCCGACTTTGCTTTACAATGTTTTTAGAAATAAGCTTCAGACGGAGTTTCGTTGGTGGGACAAGGTTGATGAGGTATATATTTTTCATTTTGTCAATTGCTTCCCTAACCAGATGACAAAAGAATATATCTATCAGAGTGCAAGTAATATGTGTTGTAATGCCATTTTTTCTTTTAGTTTATATTATTAGGTGCTGTTCCATTCCCTGCTGATGTTCCCCATTTGAAGGAGGTTGGCGTTCGAGGAGTGATAACACTAAATGAGCCATATGAGACTCTGGTTCCTTCAACTCTATATCGTGTAAGTGTCTTGTCTTGTACTAAATGCATTCTGTTAGATTCTCTAGAGTTTTGTTAACTGGAACTATGAAAGTGAGGGAGGCAGAAGGGAAGTGCCTTCCATGGATTTCAGAAGGTGCTGTAAATGCTAGAAACTAATATGGGATCCTATTTATTTGGATATAAGCCTATTTCCACTCGCAAAAACTTGGAGCCACTTGGTTAAAAAGGCTACTTCTTACAGTTAAGATTCCCTGTGTGTAATCCTCTAATCCTCTTCCTTGCTGGTATAGATACTGACATACTGTCTTCAAATTAGGTAAATGCGTCACACCCCTTTCTCTGATGCCTTCCCGATTCTCAGTGTGTCTCAAACATCTTCAAGGAACCTCTTATTGTTAGTGTGATTTGAAAAAGGGAGAGAGTGAAGTGAGATCTCACTCAAATACCAAATGAGTCACCGTATCCGTTCCTCCCTTCAAAAAATATTTCCCTCCTGTAGGGGAGTCTCTTTTGGATCATCTCAACCAGAGGATCTTGAAAGGGGATGCTATGGGGTTGTATCCGTAGGACACATAAGATAAAAACAAGGTAAGTACACATCAACAGACCCGTCTTGGTCAATCACTGCATTTTTCACCTACCATTGTGCTATTCTCTATTCTTTTACTTCATATGCATAGCATCCCCACTTATATCTCCTACTTGAAAAAAAGCTAAATTTTTTTTCTCAGTTTTGCCACACAAAGACCTTGTAGTAAAACTAGCTAAAATTTTTGTTACACATTTAATGATGCAAAATGCCCAAGACAGTTTAATTCTTATACTAACATTTAAACCTTGTAACAACTAAAAAATACCTTGTAATAGCTAAAAAAGACACTAAATTGAGCCATCTAAATATGTACCTTGTACTGTGCCATGCAAATACCTTGTATTAAAAACAACTAAAATATTTTCAAAAAAACAAAAACTCAAATCTTCATAGGTTGAACCACATTAGTACCGTGAACTTGAAACCCTCAGTTAGACCTCTCTTCATCTTCATATTCCTTGAAGTGGGACCTTGAAGAAAATCAACCACAAGAATGAAAAAGAAAGGGACAGGGAGATGAAGGCTACCCTCGGTTAACACCTGTAATGGCGAAGATTTTTTATCCTCTTATACTACAATTTTTTACAATTGGAAAATTTAGTGAGTGCGAGTTTCCTTTCCTTCAAATAAATTTGTTAAAGAAATCCAAATCGATTGTGGTTGTACACTTTTTTATTTTATATTTTATATTCGTGAGTGTCCGGGTTAGCTTACGCACACCTCGACTAATCTCACGTGATAACCTGCTTGACCCTTCAACATTTTGGTGTCAAGGAAACTTATAGGGTATTAATTCTTAGGTAGGTGGCCACCATGTATTGAACCCATGGGGTTGTACATTTATCAAAAAGCTCCTTGAAATGTTAAGATTGTGCTTAGTAACACTTCTTCCATTATCTTTGCTATGTTTTAGAATAATATTGTCATACTTGTAACCAAACTAATGGATCAAAGGTCCTTAAATTTTGCACATAAGACTTCTTAGGAATGAGGTAGATAGAATGTCTTCATCCGTAGAGGGACATCAATAATTGCCTCTATTGAACTAAATGAAGACTTGGATTATACCCTTGTAGTATCCCATTTCCCAACTATCGTGATAAAAGGCCATTGAAAAATTACTTCCAGTGTGAATGGTTGCTCGAAAGCATCCTTCTTTCGGGACTGGCCATCCCATGGAAATAAGAAGCACAGTCTTCAAAGGCCGGTTCACTCTGGACGTTTGCCTCCTGGAATTCTTCACTCTATGAATCATTAATTAATCCCTTAACTTACTTGTGCCTTAAATTGGTTTGAGTATGATTTTTTTCCCTTTTACTATTGCAGGATCATGGAATTGATCATCTGACCATTCCGACAAGAGACTATTGCTTTGCACCTTTATTGAGTGACATTTGCGTTGCTGTAAATTTCATCCACAGTACGTATCTTCTACTAAACTCATTCTGCTTCCATCCTCAGGTTGCTAATGTCTATCTTAACCCTTAGTGAAAGGGTATTCTCTATGTTCATTAAATGAGAATATGTGCAACCTTCAAGTTTATGGTGCCAAACAAACTTTTCCTGATTGAATAATTTCATCTTTTGATCTTATGCTGCTATCAAAGAAAATGCATCACATGGACAGACTACATATGTTCACTGTAAAGCTGGACGAGGGCGTAGCACAACCATTGTTATTTGCTATCTGGTAAGTCTTTGAACACAAATGAAACAACTTTTTTTTCTTAAATTTATAAATCAAAGAGCCTTTGGTTTTCTGAGGCTTTGTGGTGGTGTACAGGTGCAATACAAGCAAATGACGCCAAATGAAGCTTATAAGCATGTGAAATCAATCAGGCCAAGGGTGCTTTTAGCATCATCACAGTGGCAGGTATTCTGAGGCCTTTCTACCTTGTGGCTTGCTAACTTTCTGAGGCTTTTCATTATGATGAATTTGATGAATTCTGCATGTTAATCAGCGAACTTGTTTTGTTTTTGTTTGTCTTTTTTTTTTTTTTTTTTAAAATTTGACGAGGAACAGTTTAGATGACAGTCATCTAACTTCGGTTGTAAGTTGAAAACTTGAAACCAAAAAAGCTGAAAAATTTGACAATATTGACTGAACTAGTTGCTCTGTTTGGTTAATTTTCGTTTGGCAGTCAGATTGGTCTTAAAAACTTTTTTGGCCTTTTTTTCTTCTTTTTTTTTTTGGGGGGGGGGGGGGGGGGGGGGGGG
>QLSR01000363.1:505851-538637 GCA_031780015.1 Citrullus colocynthis
GGGTGGTATTATTTTATAACTCGTGTGAGGTTGACACAGAAATTGACCTATATCAAGCTGCATATACCCCTGGCTGCATGTTCATGCATATGTCCTACCCCATTTTGAAATCCTTTCATCCCAGTTTGGACTTGATGACAATTCTTAGAACGTGCATGTTAATTGATGGTTTCTAATTGCAGGCTGTCCTGGAATTCTACCACCTGATTGTGCAGAAGGATGTTTCCTTCTGCCACATAGATGATCTAGGAAAGGAACTATCAGGATCATCGCATGATCTTATCGCATTTGATGATAGTTCTGTAGTTGTTGTAAAAGAATCCGATCTAGATGGATATGACCAAAGTATCAGCCAAAGTGACATGGGTGATATCTGGGCAGATTTAAGTGTGGTCTGCAGGGTTCGTGTTGCTGGTCAGGCAGCCCTCACAAGAATCTCTTGTTTGTGGGTCAGCTATCGAGCAAAACACCATAGCCAGAAGATTTCAGGAGATGATCTAGGTGTCGGGAAGGGCTGTTCACTTAGTGCTACTCATTTGGAAGGGTTCAGTGTGGACATCCATGTCTATTAAACCAACTCAGAGGTCACAAGTTTTCTGTACTTACCTCATATATATGATAAAATATAGCAAAATATGTACCAGGCAGAATTGAAATTGTTAATATGTACCTATAAGTGAGATTGTACTGTTCAATATGTTCTCATTCTGAATGTGTTAATGCAATTCTCATGCTTCATAAATTTGACTATTTTCATTGAACATTGACTCGTCTCTTGGAATACATAGGATAGATACCTTTACATTTTCTATATATATTTGTAAAATAGGCTTGCATGGTTCATGAGGATTCAAAGAACTTTGTTTTGTTAACTATCTTGTTTTTTACTTTACTGCTGCTTTGCACATATTTAATCAAATATTATGGTGCTCATTGACTTTCTCAGATCCATCTGACTGATTCTTTATCCTTGCAAGTATGGTATCACATACTTTCTCATGTCCCCGTTCGAAATTTTAATATGATCTCCAGTAACACTTATGTATTTCACTCTTCCAGCTTTATCCAAGGTTTTCAAACCAATCCAGTCCTCAATGTAGAGTTTTGTCTGCAGAAATCAGTTGAAGTTGTCATATTGTGTATATAGATATAGATTGTCATAACTCGTAGGTACCATATAGACGTTAACAAAAACCAGATGTTGTAAGGTCAAATGATTGCCATGTAGGTTAGCTTGGCTAAACCTTTAGTGGAGCAGTATGCTACCTGTTGTGCAGGTATAGTTGAATTAAAAGCCCCATCCGAGTAGTAACCAAATAAGGAGGTTTCCTTGGGGACCAAAACAGTGTCATGCTCAAACTGGACAAGAGAAAAAGATTACACAAGAATAGGAGATATTGATTAGCTGATTTTTCATATAGCCATGGGAAACAGAGCTTTAGAGATGTATTTGACATGAAACTGAAGCCTTTCAAACCTACCATAATTAGTACCAAGTTTTGTAGGCTACTGAATCTTTCCTTGTACGTCAAATTTCTCACTTGTGGGAGTTCGTTGTTGAGCTTTGGTAGAAACTTGCATTTCTCCAAATATTTTGGGATTGCCTGGAAGTAATGGATAATGAGTTACTTTAAGCTCCATGTTGTGCATAGGGAAACAAGAACATAAAGTGTACAACTTTCAAGTGGCAAAAAGCAAAGTTTCAGCAGCAAGAATGAAGGATTGTGATTGGGAAGATCAATCGAGGAAAATAAACTAGCTTTAGAAAGTGTAGTTCTTACGTTTGGTAATTTGAGATAACCACTAGGAGCTAGATGATCCTGTGACACAGAGAAGGAAACATGTTTAGAGCTGAGGGATTGAAATAAATACAGAGACACTTTGCATAGGGGAAGTTGTAGATGGAAGGTGTGATGAACTAACCAAAGATGAATCTAATATGGCATGTCGAAAACAAAATGAAAAGAAAAGCTATATTTGGTCAGAGTTGAGATTTGTACTTGAACGTAATCGCTGTAGATCTCCGACTTGATGAGTTCGTTTGCTAGGCGACAGAAAATGGCAGCCTGCAGAAACCAAAACTCATTTCAACAAGAACCATACCCATTGGAAAGTAGTGACATAACTTAGATATGTTTGTGTAGTCTTGGTCATACTCTTATTGAACACTTTGTATATATGAATTTCTCAAAACAAAAAATCGAGAAACTGAAGATGAAAGGTAAAATCAGAACTTACACCACAAAGAGGAACAGAAGCAATACCAGCATGAGGACCTCCTAAAGATATAAAATTCTTAACCTATAGACACAGAGTAAGACAAGAACATAAACAGTGAGGAGATACATAGATAATATCAGAGTTCTTAAACCGAATCAAAGGACTAGAAAAAGATCTTAAACAGGTTCTCACTGGTGGTCCTCCGTCGCATAGCTCGACAACTCCTCGGCCAACCAAGTTACCCTGTTCAACCAAAGAGAAATATAATAACAATCTTTTGCAAGTATGCAAAATCCGCAATGTATAAAACTTCTAGTTCTTTAACTTTCATAGATTTGTCGATTGACTGATGCATTCATAGAATTCAGAAAATGTAGCTATTAGACAAATGGACCTCTATATTTCTACAATAGTACCATTGTCCACGATCGGTCCGTGTCTGCTTGTTTTTCCGTTGAGGTTTTATCAAAAAGATTTCATTCTATTGGAGATGTTGATACACAATAAAGCATTCTTCTAGTTATGAGCAAAGTCGATGTTGCATTGAATTCATGTCTGTAAAGATGTATAACTAGTTCTAATCACCTGGGAGAGACCAACTATATTGTAACCTTCTTTCAATTCCTCCATTTTCTTCACCTATATTTTTCATACCAAACCATTCAAACATCAAGATACTTTTAAGAGATGAAGTGAATAAAGTAGGCATGAGGATTTTTGCACCTTGTCACAAATTATTCCAGCCTGAAAGAATGACAAAACTTCAGTTACAATGAGAACTATTAAGGAAGAGTTACGGAGTGTTAAAGAAAAGTTAGTTGGGGTTGAGTATACTGTATTTAGTTTATAATGGGGCGAACCCTAATAATAAGTTTCAAATTTCAATAAGGTATTACCTGTTTCTCAAGGGGCATAAACCAAGAATCCCACTCTCCATTCCCAACTTCACTGGTAGGGTTAGCAATTGAAAATCATCATTCTTCCATCTTAAAAAAATACATTTAATTTCTGAACTTTGCAGCAAAATAAATAGTGAAACTCAAGTTTCTTTGAGCTCATTAAGGTTGGATTTGGGAGGACTATTTTAAAGATAAAAAGTTCTTTGAATTGAATAGAGACGTTTTTTGGAGTCATTTTGAACATGACAAAAGTGATTTTAACAATTTCAAAATTACTCCCAAACATGCCCTAAAAGTCTTCTATGATATTAGGTTGCATAATAAAAAACAAATAGCCAGTTAAAAATACTTTTAGAAGTACATAACTAATCTAGTACTCCTCCCAACAAATTACTTCACTTAAAATTATTACTCTCAAGCATTATTCAATTCAAACCCATACTAAGATCCCTAAGACTTTAGACACTAATTAGAAGAACGTAGCAACCACAATTTAAGGAGCCATTACAAGGTTACCAAGTTTACATCACACCCTACACAAGAATCTTAAGATCATATCTTGTTCTATTTAGTTTCACGATGCATAATCAAAAGCAACAATTATTCTAAAAATTTTGGGCGTGTTTGAATTGACTTTCTAAGTGCTTATAGGTGCAAAAAATGCAAAAAATGTGGTTATGAATACTTAGAAAGTTAATCCAAACGGCCTTACTTGGAAAAGCAGCAGGAAAAATGGAAAGATGGGTTCTATGTGAACATACAGGCAATATCCTTCAACACCAGAATAGTCGCTCAGTAATTCAGTGAAGTTTTTAGTCCCTTGATGTGAGCACTCATTTCCTATACCTGCCATAAGTCAAAAAGAAGTTCATCACAAAAAAAAAAAATAATAATAATAATAAAAAGAAAAAAGTAGAACCCTTCAAGTATTTTATATGACTGAAATAAGAACTATCTTAGTCTCTGGTATTCAAGAACAATGGAGCTATCTTATGAGACATCATGGTGTCTTTTGAAGGACAACAAGCATTTAGCAATGGTTTAACAATGGTATGATGGAACCTATTGGACAATATCTTCATTTTCCATTGGCATGAGACAATCATGAGAAAACTTTTTAGTATTACAGGGAATGTCTTTAGTTCACACTATAATTTTGTTTTTCTGAATAATTTTCTGATTCTCATGAACTCCCCCATTAGTATTAGTTTTAGAATGATTTTGATGTGACAAACAATAAATGGAGGAAGCCTTAGCTAGGTTGTTTGGCTTAAAATTGTGCAACAACACACATTATTGTCTATCCACATTGTATAACTGACCAAAACTTTCTCTTTTGCCTTAGAATAAGCAAAAGGCAAGTATACAATGAGCAAGGAACTTATGACAACATAGACATCAGCTCTGGTTCCACAAATGGATGCATATCCATGGAAGCTCACCTTGTTATAGAGGAAGCAATCCAATAATTTAATTATTTAACTAGACCAACATGCTAGATAAACATGAGATCTGATCTCTAAACTAATTGACAAGGAGAAGTGTAGTTCATATATCTTTTAGGAACTGTTTAGGCTTTGAGTGGATTATTATAGTTAGTAGTTATTATATTATGTGGTTTATAAGGAGTAAACTATTTTAATTTGGGTTATAACAATTTGTGTTTGAGGTACAAACTATTTTAGTTTGGATTACAAATGAGGGGAGAAAGTTACAAAATAGTAGTTTTCAAATAGTTTTACATTTACTGTAGTAAGTGTTAATTATAATAATTGGAAGCTTCAACTATTACAATGAAATACCCAAATATTGAGCGGGCTATAATAGCCCACTCCACCCAAGACAAGTTGGGGGCCCAAACGACTCATTGAAGATTGTGAAGCCACTCCATCTTTTCAATGTGGGATCTGAACATGCCCTTTTAGGTTCACTATTTTTTAGTCGGATGACATGTTTTTGGATTGAATATTTATTTGAACTTCATGGGCTATGATAACATACTATACAAACATGAAGTTGCACCTTAAAACTAATTAACAACGAGAGAAGTAACTCGAGTATCTTTTAAAGATGATGAGGTCTCTCCATCTTCACGACGTGGATCATTAAACACAACATAATGATCTCACTGAATTACAGTGTTACTTCAAACACAGTAAAGCTAGCCACAAAACCAATCACAACATCCCATATAGATACAAATACTCAAGATTCAACCCCAGTGACGAAAAGAATCAAATAAGAAGTAGAAAACTAAAAAAACCCATCTGGGTAAGTGAAAGAAAGATTGAAGAAAAGGACACTAAATCATTAGATCATACCATGGAGAAGAACGAAGGGCAGTGAAAGAGAAACCGGAATCGCAGCGAAAACCAGAGCCAAAGGGATTAAAGAGGGAGCAACAGCCATGGGGATTGTTGAGGAAGAAGAAGAAGAAGAAGAGAAAAGAGAGAGGAATTTATAGAAATGGGTAAGAGCTTGAGATTCCAGTAATGGCGTGTGGATTTCATCTTTGTTTCCCCAAGTTTTATTGAGAGTAAGGGTTTTTTCACACAATATCGTCTGAAAAGAAGACTTGAGAGATTGTCGCTCGCATTTAGTGGGTTTTATTGTTGATTGTTAAAAAGGTATGGTGTGTGGTGTGGGCATTTATTGGGTGGCAATGCCAAATGCCAATGTGGCCCACTTCTTTACTAATTTTTCATATTGCTAAACCTTTGACAATCATTAGACTTGACACTTACACCCCTAAAAATGTTGATTACAAGGTACTTCATCAATTAATAACTTCATTATCATTCATTTCTTTTTAAATATTTATCGACTTTCTAGTTATTATTAATTGTGATTATTTATTTTTTTTGTTGGTTAGGAATATTATGTCATAAATGTACGATGATGATTCGAATTTAAGACATTAGGTTGAGGTTAATGTCTAGTTTAGTTTGAGGCTGTTTGGAGCGTTGAGTTGGTTATTATAGTCGATGAGTTATAATAGTTTGTGTTTGGAGTGTAAACTATTTTAATTTGGATATAATAGTCTGTGTTTGAGTGTGGACTACTTTAGTCAATAATAACCACCGTACACAATGAGAATTTTCAAATAGTTGTGTTGTAGTTGAGTGTGGGTTATTAATAAGAGCTTTCTACACTAATAACCTAATTAAATAGGCCAATTTACAAGAATGACTTTAATCTACTATTTTTTCATAAATAGGCTAATATATTACATAAAAAGTAAGTCCAAAAGTCCATAATACCCCATTGATTTATAGCCTTTTATTTTAAAAAAAAAAATAGAAAAGACACAAATATAGGCTATAATGTTTTGATTGGTTGAACTATTTTAAGCTTTTTTTCCTCTTAAGTTAAATGACATTTTGAGTGAAGGTTTGAATATTTAACTAGTTGAGTTATGTTCCGTTTGACATCCAATTCGGTTTTTTTTTTCTCTTTTTTTTAATAATCTCTTATTTTTTCATTGGATGTATTATAAGTTTAGTTTCTAAGACTTTCAACTTTGTATTTATTTGGTTTATGAATTTTTAATTTTGTGTTCAATTTAACATGTCCTTGAATTTTTGAAGATGCTTAGTAAGTTTTTAAACTTTCATTTTGTATCAAATGAGTTCTACCATGATTACATCTTTTGAGACTCTCTACTTCTTTGTTCGGCACTCAAGGGTTTCCACAACATGGTATGATATTTGTCCATTTTGGGCATAAATTCTTGTGGTTTTACTTTTGATTTCACCTAAAATTAGAGATGTTCATTTGATTCACAGGACCGGGGTCCTGCAAGGACCCACCCTGATTGGGGCGGGGGATCCCTGACTAGACGGGGAATGGGGAGGGAGGGGGGAGACGTTTTTCCCCGATGGCTAAATAGGGATGGGGACGAAGAATATAAGAAAGATTTAAATGACCCCGACCTCGCCCCGATTCCTCGCCCTGCCCCGCTTCAATTTTATATTTAATTTATTAATTATCTCTTACAAGTAATACATATAAAGTGAACTTTTATATTTATACATAAATTGTTCTAAGTTTAAGACTTGAATATGTTGTAGTATTTAAAATTTTAACTTTGAGAAATTTTGGAAACTAAACATTTTAATTTTATATTTTACACCTTGAATGTTATTGTTTTTAGCAAGAGATTTCATAATGTTTTATTTAATTAAAAATTGCATTGTAGATGACCCATTTAATATAGAAAATTTTGACAATTTTACTTAGTTAAAAATAAATGAAAACAAAATTTTAAAATGAATAAATTGGAAAAAGAACCAAGCGGAGAATTTTTTCCTGCAAGGAACCCAATCCTCCGCCGTCGGAAATTTTGCGGGGATGGATAAATAGGGGGCAGGGAAGCCTTCCTTGTTCCTGCCTCGCCCCGTGGACATCTCTACTCAAAATGCCTCATATTATTGGGGATAGTTGTCTTCCCTTAGATACCTATGATCATTCCCTCATCTAGCTAATGTGAGATTTTGATTGTATTTCCAACAATAACATACATCCATAATAAACTATAACCTATAATTTGACACAAAGTGCCATAAAAAATCTTTGACCCCTTGATGACACTTTTTCTTTTGTACATATTACACTCACACAATTCACTAATGTGGAAGAATATTATTATTTTGTTATTTTTATGAAACAAAAGTATTTTGTCTACCTCAAATATAACGATTATATGTAAAAGATTGTCAAGTCTACATCTCAATTGAGTGTTAAAAATTTGAGAAATATGTGTGCAATTGAAGGGTTAAAAAAAAAAGAAAAAAAAAACAAACAAAAATAACCACCACAAAATCATACTTTTTTAGATGACAAAAAACTGCACTAGATACACCTAACTTAATAACGCAATTATGCACCCCAAACACAAACTTTCTAACTCTAGATTAAAAAACTATATGCACTTCAAACATAGACTTCCTAAATCTATAGAACATATTAGCTCCACAAACATATTAACTTCAGACTTCAAAATTGAACTTAGTGCCTCAAACAACTCTTTGATGCTTTGTTCCATTTTTAGTACATAGGAGATGGAGTAGGTCACAGTTTTCTGAATATAGAATTATGATTTTTGATGAAGACAATATATATAATAGGAGCTATATATTTCTTCAAATATCTTGTAGGGTGTTTGGAAAAATATAAAAAAAGCAACAATCTACAATAGAAAGGTTCAAAAACTAAATTATCATGGGTTGACGCAGTGACAAAAAAAGAAACATAGTTTTAATAAATGGATAAGAGGCTAAAGGTTCAATCCATGTAGTCACCTATCTAGGATTTAATATCCTATGAGTTTTTTGACACCCGAATGTTGTAGGGTCAAAAAGGTTACAGAAATGCTTTGAGTGAGTATAATTGTAATAATTTTTTTACAATGTGTTTTCTCAGGGCCATGATTTTTGTCCGATTTTGGAATTTTCATGTAGATTCTTGTGTTTTTTTTTTTCTTGGTTTCTTTTAATTCCTTAATTTTTTTTAAATTTTTTTTTATTCTTATGATAGATGTGGGATGTTTTTCCATCAAGACTCAAACAACAAAGACAATCTTCACACGAGTGAAATATTATTAATGAAGTTGCCACAATGTAGCTGTCATTTAATACCTTTGAACATGGATTAAAAAATCCGCATGGCCAACCAAGCATAACTACTTGTCACTTTATGACCGTCCTCCTCCAAGAATTTCTCAGTCTCGAGGAGTGAGCAACATGAATACATGATACTTTTTGCACTTATTTTTACTAACATCACACTTACATATTCATAACAAACTGTCATGTCGATTCCATTCTTATAATTACAATTGCATTTAAAAGCCTTATTTTGAGACAAGTATAACGCTCTAAGCCTAGGATTTAGATTAGTATTCGAAATCTAGATTTGGCTTTTAATGACCCTAACATTCTCCTGCATCCTCTGCGACTTGACAACATCATCCTTACTTATCTTGACTTGCTTCTCAGAGTGAAGACTATCTTCACAAACCAACACGGGTCTTTTCAGTATGCTTTGTCCTCGCTCACATACTTCCTAAGAAAATTCCTAAAAGTGCACTCAACATAGATTACTCTAAACTAAGTATGCTTAACTTTGAAGTTCCTATTGAGCCACAAAAAAGGAAGATACATCTTGTTAGTATAGATAGCGATTCTAAGTTCTTTTAAGTCTTTTTTAACTATGCTTTCGTATCTTCAAAATCCCTCATTCGAATGTGATCTCAGTTCATTCATGCCTCGTCTCTTAATGTCGAAGTGTTACAACAAATTTGAAAGTCAGAGTAAAAATAAAACTTTTGAAACGATAATCGGTATGATTGAAATTAACTCCAAAGTTGAGGGATACTTAAAAAAGAATATATATCTCAAATAAAATAAATTTAAATAAATTTAATTACAAGTATCATACAAAATATCTCAAAGTAATATATACTAATATGATTAACATAATAGGAACTATTTTAAAATTTATTGAAAGTACAAGAATAAATTCGAATATGGTATAAAAATTCAAAATATAGAAATGAAAATAGTATTTAAAAAAAAAAAAAAAAAAAAAAACAACAAAATTGGCTCAAACTAAAGGCTGATATGAACTAGCATTTAGTGCTTCATATGAATGTTGAAACATTTTTTTCTCAGCTTCTTCCTTTGAATATTTATTATTTTTTGAGTAATATATCTTCATCATCACCATTGATAATATTGCCACCATAGCCACAAGCAAGCTAATGCCAACCACTGCACAAAAGCAAAAAAGTATTGATTTTTATTTTCATTATTCTATGGATCAAACTCATAGTCAATACATAGTATTATATTTGTAAAGACTCTTGAAATTAGTTTTATAATACAACCTTTACAAATCATAAACTTATTTAGTTTTCAATACTTTATTTCCATATAAATTAAAACATAGGTTATATAAACTTAGAAATTATTGATCTAAAAGAAAGTTTCATTTTTATTTTTCTAATTTGGTGATACAGTAGGAATATCAACATCAAGGCTCCAATAATTCAACATAGTAACTTAAAATATTTATGAGAAAAAAGTTTTTCTAATTAGCATTTTATTTTATATAATTTTCCTAGAAAATGAAATTTAATGACTAAAATGACTGAACATTTGACCCAACTTCTAAAACACTTCATAATTAGTCAATACGACCGTATGATAATAGTTAAAACATTATTCATCATCTCAAAAATCGATGGTTTGATATTCATTCTATAACTATTGAACTTAAAAAGAAAAAAAGTTTAAATACTACTTTGATTTTTGTACTTTTGGCTTTAGTTCATTTTGGTCTTTACATTTTTAAAATGTTTATTTTGGTTTCTATACTTTCAAATTTTGTTCATTTTAATCCTTATACTTTCAACTCTGGTTCATTTTAGTCTTTGAACTTTCAAAAAGTAGCTATTTTGATCCTTAAAAATGAAATAAAAATGAAAATGAAAGGATCAAAATAGTCATTTTTAAGACCAAATTGAAGGAAAATTAAAAGTACAAGAACCTAACTAAACCTTTTGTAAGTATAAGGACCAAAATGAACCAAAACTAAAAATAAAGAGACCACAATGAATATTTTAAAAATACATGGACCAAAATGAACCAAAATAAAAAATATAGAGGCCAAAATAGTATTAAAAAAAAATAATTAAAAAAAAAACTTACATAATCGAGTCTTGCATTTATTAATTTCCGACAAAGGACGTTGAACATTTCAAAGTCAGTTCTTATCTAAGACATGAAATGATTAAAATTATATAGCAATTTGCAAAGCAGTACAGAGAATATGACTGCAAAGTGACATTAAGGGACTATTTAGCAATTACTTTACAAAAAGGCTTTTTTTTTTTTTTTTAAAGAAAGGATTTTATAGAGTGGTCCTTAAGTATATTTAAATTATTCTCGTGGTACTATTTTTCAGTTTTATATTATTAAAGGGGTTTTCAAGAAATACTTTATATGGGATCTGTGGAGTAGGAGTAGTTATTTATGAAATAAGTTAGAAATCATTGTTAGGTGGGTTTCTAGATGGAATAACTTCATTCCTTAAAAGAAAGAAAAAGTACATAATAAATTAAGAAAAAAACAGTCTTTCTAAAAAGATAACCTAAATTTTTTTTTATTAATTATATCGACTTACTTAATACTAATCTAACTCACGCGCACATACATATTTTAAATAAACTTTAGGGACTAAAAAGTAATATAAAATTAAGATAGAATAGTAATTTTGAAATTTCACGGACTAAATAACAAATACAAAACCAAGTTTTGATTTTTTTTAAAAAAAACTATAACAAAAAAGAAAGCTCATGAGATGATAAAAGAAATGATTGAATGAATGGTCATGACTACTCAATGAACATAAAAAAAAAGAAAAAAAAATTAAAAGATTCTTTTTAACTTTTTCTTTTTCCTTAGTGACCAAAAGTAGGAAAGAATGTAATGTTACCTTGAAAATTTGTTGCTCTAAAGAAACACCCTATTTTGGACTTTGTTTTAGTGTGATCATCAAAACCCCAAGTTAAGGCAAGTCCAAAAGAACCATCATCAAGATAAGGACTATACTCAAATGGGATCTTCACTCTCTTGATTTCCTTGCAAAAGCTTGGTGTACTTCCCATTGGCCTCACAACATAGACATAGTACTCCCCGTTTCGGCTCAAACACGGTACCGGCGGTGAAGACGTTGATATCAATCTCGTCGTGCAATTAAGGTACCAATAATCTTTAACGACGTAGAAGTATCGAAACGGAGTGAGAGATAGGTTTAGGTTGAAAAAGGCGGCGTGGACGCAATGATTGAGGTCGACAAGATCAAGTCTTTTTTGATCATAGGAAATGGATTTGATTGAAAGAGAATCATAGGTTTTGAAGTGGATTCTTGTAGTGTTTGATGAGCAAGAAATGTTGAAATCAAAAGGGAGTTGGATTTTGGGACAGCCATGGTTGCAATGAGTTGTTGAAGAGGGAAATTGGGATTTAATGGAAATGGGAGAGATGAAGAAGAGGAAGAAGAAGAAGATGGAGAGGATTGAGATTTCCATAGGTAATGGGAATGAAATAGAGAGAGTTTTAGTTAAAATTTCTTGAAGCCAAAGCAAGATTTAGAGAGCTATATAATATAGATTGATGTGGATGGGCTTTCTTTCTTTCTTTTTTTTTGGTTCTTTTGAGGGAGAAGTAAATTGGGAATTTTCTTTTGGGAGACCATCTTGACTTAGGGGTTAAGTTTGTATAGTTTAGATACTATATGGTTAAATTATCTTTTCAGTCATCGAGTCTTTGAAAGGTTTTCTGTTCAATAATATCGTAGGTTAGAGGATTGAACCATTGACATTTGGAATGACTAAAGGCGTCTTTGTTCACTGAGTTATGCTTGGAAATTGTCAATTTTTAAAAAATTGTGTTTATAATATATTATCGAATTAAAAAATGTTTAAAAAACATGTACATTTGGTCCCTACGCTTTCTTAACCTAACAAGTTAGGTCTTAGAAGATTAGGTTGTAACGATTTAGTCCATATACTTTCAAATTTATACTAATTTAGTACCTAAACTATAATAAGTAAAGATTTAATCACTATACTTTGAAATTTATAACAATTTAGTCCCCATCATGAAAAATCTCTTCAAAATTAAGTGTCAATCTTTACTATGTAAAGATTTTGTTTAAAAATAATTGATTTTCAATCAATTTAACAAAAAATAATTGATCTTCAATCAATTTATTGATCTACGTGTAAGAAATTTCATTAAATCTAAATAATATTTTTCCCAACAAGGACTAAATTGTTTCAAATTATAAAATATAGGAGCTAAGATGTTACCTCTAAAATATCAAAGACTAAATTGCTACAGAATTGAAAGTATGTTAAAGTTAAAAGACTAAATTGTTACTTTCATGAAAGATCTGAAATCAAAAGTATTTTTTAACCTTAAAAAAAAAGGTTATTTTCAAATATAGGGAAAAAAATCAAAATATTTACAAATATAGCAAAATTTCACTATCTATCTGCGATAGACCGTAATAGATCGCGGTCTATCACAGATAGACTGTGTATTTTGTTATTAGTTGTAAATATTTTCAACAATTTTGCCATTTAAGATAATTTTTCAAAAAAAATTGTATAATAAGTTCTAAAATTTTAATTTTTATTGTCGAATAGATTGATGAGACTTTTCAAATTTGCCTAATGAATTTATAATTTTTTAAAAACATTTCAATAGGCATTGCAAGTTGGAAAATAAATATGTAATTTTATATTAACTTAGATGAAGAAATCGGGCATGTGTTTAATATACAACTTTGCTTAAATATTAAAATACAAATACATTTGTTGAGGTCTAAGTCAATTTAGACTACTAATTTAAGCATACCTCAACGAGTTATTTATATGATATGAATAACTATTTTTTTTTTAATTTAAGAAAAAAGAATGTCATAGGTTGATGATATGTTTTTGTTAGTAAATTTTTTTTTTTTTTTTTTTTTTTTTTGTGGTTTAAGTTTATATAATTCAGATTAAGAAATCAAACCTATATTTAGTATTTGAGTAAACTCAAATTAGTTAAATGTTGTATGTTTCAAATCTTGCCCAAATATTCTTAAAGAAAAAAAAAAGTGAAATTTATTTATATTTATATTTATTTTAAAGTAAGCTAAGTCTTCTTATAAAGACTTGTCCAAGTCTTTAGTTATTGGCAAGAGTAATTAATGCTTGAAATTTGGTTTGGGACCTTGAAAGAGAAAATTATGTAGCTAAAATCATCTTAACAACTAATTGGTCAATACTCAAAATTTATGTCTTTGTTTCCTGGTAAAAATATTATTTTAGTCCTTCTAATTTGAGTTTTGTTTTATCTTGGTACTTGTACTCTCAATATTTTAGCCACTGTATTTTCAATAAATCATAAAATTAGTCTATGTTGTTTCAATAAATCTCAAATTTAGTCTTTCAAAATTAGTTAAATAATAATAATTTTCATGCAAGAAAAGACAAAGATTACAACGACCAAATTGATTATCTTCATGTATACTTATACTAGATTACCTAGTATAAGATTTTAAAATCATCACAAGCCTCCATTATATTTTCACAATTTACAAAGCTCGTAAAGACTAAATGTGTGTTTGGTTTAACTTTTAAAGGGAGTAATTTTGAAAATAAGTCATTTTAGAAAATATTGAAGTGTTTGATAACTATTCAAAATAGCTTTTGAAACACTTTTAAAGTGTACTATAAACAATTTTTATCAAAAGAGATCAAATAATAATGACTTCTTTGAAAAACACTTTTTTCTTTAGTCAATCCAAACATGTCCTAATTTTTTTTAGAAAAAGTAAAAAAGAAAACTAATTTTGAGATTTATCAAAAGCACATAGACTAAAATTGGACAATTAAAAGTAAATAAGCCAAAATAAAATAAAATTAAAAATATAGAAATTAAAATAATATTTTAACCTAATTTATTTCATTTATATTTAAAAGAAGATATTGCCAAAGTTAGGATGAGAAATTGTGATGGAAAATTTAGGTGCCATTTGGGTTGGGTGTGTTTTATGTCACATTTTTATATTCCCTCATGTAATATAATAAATAATAAAAATATTCCTACCAATTTGCCGGCACATTTGTTAAACTCTCCTAAAAATATTCACTAAATTAAAAAATAAAAAAATAAAAACCATAATTTGTCAATTGTTTAAAAAAATCACTTGCTCTTTTTGAAGGTGTCATATTACTAAGATGTTAGAATAAATATTCATTAAAAATTTAGAGGAAAGTTGAGATTATGAAATAGTGTTCTAGTTGGGGGTGAACACTAAATCGACTAAAGCGAACGGAACAGAACTAGAGATTTGATTTTTAATAAAGTGTCGGTTCAATTTTGTTTAAAATGATAAAGAAATTGAAATTTTCAGTTTGATGTGGTTTTGGATTTCAAACTGAAACCTAAAACTAAACTGGACCATTTATATGTTTATCTATTATATTGTATTACACTATATTTAAAGCTAAATTGAATTAAAAAGAACAAACAGTTCAATTCAAATTATGAACATCCCTAGTGTCAATATTCTAGTTGCGATTCTCATTCTAGGTCACTGTCACACTATTTAAGGTCTTAGTTTTTGTTCAACATTGTGATAATTTTCTCCTCCAAAGAATAGTTTTGAAACATTAAGATCAAGAATCTTATTACAACTTAAAAAAAAAAATGTGTGTATATATATATATATTTTTTTTTTTGAAATAAATGTTAAAAATCAGGGTTATTTTTTTGTATTAAAAAAAAAAAAAAAAATATATTATTTTTTATTTATTATAGTAAAAAAAAAAAAAAATTTTTTTTTTTTTTTACTATAATAAATAAAAAATAATATATTTTTTTTTTTTTTTTTAAAAAAAAAAAAAAAAATAAGGGTTATTTTTTTTTATTAAAAAAAAAAAAAAAAAAGTCTTCCTTGGAGCAGCCCAAGTTGTGTTATAATTATTTAGTTTATTAATTTGTTAGCACATTGCCCTTGTTTTAAGGCTATAATAATAAATAGGCTTTGTCCTTTTGTCTCATTCATTTGCATTCCGTTGACTTTAGTTATTATTTGTGTACTCAACATTAAGGAGAGGCTATTACTTTAGTCTTATCTACCTACTCAACCTAAGATATTTGTGCAAAATTATGTAGCATGATTAAACCCCCCCCTCCCAAAAAAAGAAAAAAATTCAAAAATCTAGCCAAGATAAAATTTGTTGAATTTTAGCAAAATATTAGAAGAGTGGTTGTCTTGTATCGTTTAAAGAAGTGATGAACTCCAAACACTATAGATAGTCTATGACTTTTATTTCACATTGTTAGAAACACTTTAAGTTTGAGTATGCTAACTCTAGTTAAATTTCCTTTTTATATTCTCTAGTTTGAGAGTGAGATTAAACAATGTAACGTGTGAGTAGTACAAAAGTTTCAAGAAAGTACTCTTATATTGCTCTTGTATAATTTTTTATATATTTAATTTCTTTTTGGTCGGCCATGGTTTTTCTCCGAGTTTGGAGTTTTTCAATTAAATTTTTATGTTTTCTAGTTTTTTATTATTATTATTATTATTATATTATTATTATTATTATTATTATTATTATTTTGAAGTAGTAGGAGAAAAGCTTATATATGACTTTCAATTTTGTATTTTCAAATATATATATATATGTTTCTTCGTATCAACGTTTCAATGTGTGATTATGTTCTTTACTTCACAATTGCAAGCTTTTCATTTAGTTTCTCACCCAACAACTAAATTTTAGTGTATTTTTGTATTTCCCTTCTTTGACAAAGAGTGTTCTAATTATGGAATTTTTCTCATCTCAAATTTTCTTCTTTGTTGTATTATTGATTAAACTCTATATCTTAGAATTCAAATCTAATACGTAAAAAGTGATTTTGTTCAACATCAAAGCATATTTACTTTTATTGTTTGTTATTTTCCACTATTAGTTTAGATTGATCACCTAAATTAGTAGTATATTAAGATCATCGTCTTGTTAAAAAAGGTCCCATAAGTATTGAATTTGATTTAGAATGCATGGAAATTGAGATTAAAGTTACATTTACTTTCAAAGAGGCTATAAGCATGTTTGGATCCCTTTATTTTTTCATTAATACTTTTCATTTAGAAACAACAACCTTCCCAAATTATTTCTATTTGTTACCAAAGCTGCATTCTCGAGGAAAGGCTTTGTTTAATCCTTTATAATTTTGTTATTTACGTTTTCTTCTAACACGATGCTTAGAATATTTTTCAATGTGCATTTGCACTAGACTAAGGACATTTTAATTTAACGACTTTCAATTTTGGGCAATATGTTTTTAGTAGATCAACTATACGTATAGTGTGTTTGAAATCAATTTTTCACTTTAGGCCTATGTCTATTTGGTCCTTAGAATTTTAAAAGTATCTAATATAATATAATAGATCCTTCAAGTTTCGATTTTAAAGTTTAAGAACTTAATAGATACAAAATTGAAAATTTAAAAATCTATTAAATGATTTTTAAAATTAATGGTCCTATTTGACACAAAATTGAAAGTTCTAAAACCTATTAGACATCTTTGAAAGTTTAAGGACCAAATATACATGGAGTTGTAAAAACTAAAGATTTAGTAAAGTGTTTTTAGTATAATAATATTACATTCTTAATTAGAAATTTGTTAAATTACAAGTTGAGGCGTTGAACTTTTAGGTTTTCGTCTATTTGGTTGTTGAACTTTCAAAAGTGTCTAATAGGAAAACTTTCAATCTTGTGTTAAATAGGTCTCTAAATTTTAAAAAGCTCCAATAAATTCTTAAACTTTCAATTTATGTCCATTAAAGTTCCTAAAGTTTAAAAAATTTCTTACAAATCCTTTAGCTCGTATCAAATAGATTCCTAAAATTTTCAATTTTGCATATAATATATTATTAACCTTTTCAACATTTTTTTTTTTTAAACTCATGTATTTACTAAATATGAAATTAAAATTTTAGTTTCTATTAGACATAAAATTCAATTTGATATCTAATAGATCAATTATCAATTAATTTTATTAATATTGAATATATCAAAAACTTGTTAGATACATAATTAAAAGTTCAAGATTTCAAAGATTAAACTCGTAATTTATCTTTAGAATCTTGAGAGAATAAAAAAACAAGAAACAGTTGATGGAATTGAAATCCATTTGGAATGGATGAAGCATATAAAATAGCATTTTTTTTTGTTTATTTATTTATATAGTCAGACATGTACAAAGAAGCTCACCAAATTGTGCTCTAACATAATGCTATATACTACAAACAGTTTTGTAATTACATGCTCTCTACTATATCACCTATGAACATAATGGATGAAACTACAACAAACACTTCAAATTGGCAATTGGCAGGCCAGTTTATGTCCTTCATTTTCCAGTACAGTTTAGATCCTCTCCGTCGATGATGTTGTAGTAAAGTGACGACAATTTACCGTCGAATTTCGAGACGAGTTGATGAACATTTAAGCCACAATAATACTTATCTAGTCGGGCAATGCAGATATCGATAATCTTTTTAAACATCACATCTTCTTTTACAAGAGATTGCTCCACAAATTCAGCTAAAGGCATCCACTGAATTACCAGAGAAATGATTTAAGCTCAATGCACAAAACAGCATAGGACTGAGACTGATTAGTCCTTGAGTGAAGAAAATTTACCTTTGCTGCTTGAATTTCGAGATCATCAACAATAATCTGGGTCGATAAAGGTCTAAGCATGCAGACGAAGAACAAATCCGACTTCTCGAATGCTATGTTGTGAGCATGCCTGGAACAATGGATGAGAAACAATGTTAGATCTCGCAATACATTGCTGTTTTGATGGTTCAAAAAGATTAGCCAAATCAGAGACGTATTCTCCCAATCCATCAGAAAACTTATACTTGAATCTTGATCGACATTCAACAGGATGAAATAGAGCGGTAAATCAAAATTTTCTTACTTTATAGATGAAGAAACTCAATTGGTTTTACCTGAAAGCTATTACTTCAACAAACTCAGTCTCAATCTGCAAATCAAGCAAAGAGAATCTATTAGGACCCACAAACTCGATCAGCCATCTTAAATAAGTAAATGAAGCTTATCTCAGGAGCCTCTTAAACGAATTGCTAAGTTTATTAGATTCTTTGCATTCATTATTAGAACAACTTGGTATTAGAGTACAAATAATGTAATCCCCTGCAGGGCGATACTTTTCCGCAAAGCATCTTTCATTGGGATTTCTCTGACAAGACGACAACGTTTTGGAGGATAGCTTCCAGTTGGGACACTTATGTGGGTCACAATTTGGCTAGAAAGAAACAACAGAACTTTCAGAATACTTTTCCACTGTACAAAGAAGATACAAATGAAGTTATGTTTTTTGTGATTGAGTGCTTTCTCTAAGATCTTTTGTAATTACTCGTTTGATATCCAAGTCAATTATTAGAGATCTTTTGTAACTCCTTTGGCTAATTGGGAGGTTCTCTCTACCTTTTCTCTTGTCGGTTAACTGAAATCTTCACCTTTTTTCGAAATGAGAAAGCTTAGAGAAGTAGAAAGGCTTGACAAAAAATACTTACACCAGTTTCCTCCTTAACTTCTCTAGTAACTCCTGTATAGATCTCTTCCTTCTGATCAATATAAAAAAAAAATTCAAAAGAGTCATATAAAAAGAAAAAGAAAAAGAATCTTCAAATCTAGCACGTTCAAGCAAGACGATGAATCTGGGTTAAAGCATGTACCTCAACAACGAAACCAGTTGGTATTTTCCAAAAATTAGCAAATGTTGGAGAACAGTATTTTTCTTGCACTACCAAGACCTGTTGTCAATGAATCAGATAACTATAGTTTAAATTAAGCATATTGTTCGAATCTAATATTTATCAATGTTGGAGAATGGCCATGATAAATAGACAAGCTCTTTAAATGCCTACTCTGTTATGAAAGAGAGATTTTGAGTCAATTTACACAAATGTCGAAAAATATTGCTTGTGTGATCGACTAGAATTTGTTGTAAATGACGAGTCGAGAAAATAGAACAACTTTATGTCGTATTGAAATGTTTCTTAAGACTCTTTAACACCAATACCTTGAAAAAGACATCCAAGGTTTGCGAAATCAAATTGTCGAACTTTAAGCAAAGCAAGGCAATTTAATGTTTCATCAAAGAATATACCTCATTTCTGTCATTGATGACAAATCCTCCAACCCCGACGTGATGCGAAGCATTTGCAGGAAGCATGCAGGGTCCGTCGGGTATCCAATAAGTTAACATCAAGTAATCTGGCTCAGCATGATGGTACTGAAATCCTGCCTGTGATCCGTTCCAAATAACTAATCTCAGAGGAACATGCTAAGCAAGCAAACAAATAGACATTCTCCTCGCTTTGAACAAATTGGTTTCTATTAAAACGAAATAAAGATAGGATTGGCTGAAATCTGAGTTGAATGAAGAAGGATAAGCTATTGTTCAAGTGTAGAGAAGAGTATTACCTTTAGGGCGATCGGAATTAGCTCTGACTGTTCGACTAGCAACTTAAGCCAAACTCCCTTCTTTCCCTGCAGCAGAAGAGATTCTCAGTATACTATCCTCACTGAATATGTAGTAGTTTATGCCTCTATTGCACCTGAAATATGGACCTAGATTGAATTGACAAGAAAATCAAGGTGTGAAACATATGCGGAATCTGTAATTCATGATGCAGGAATCCCATTGTCTAGTGCAGTTCAGGAAATTTTTGAGGTTTCTACATGACATCTGATTCTCAAGTATTCAAACCTTCTTTTGAAGAATGATCAAATAGGCATGACAACCAAAAGGTTGTGAAAATATAAGTCTTACGAGCGATTATTTACATCTAACTAAAAAACAATTTTGAAACGAGCAACTATACAAGGTTCAAGTGAAGACATCACTTCAATCTCTAGTGGAAACATGAACAACTGTCATGACATAGAGAAGTTTTACCTTCTTTTTCCAATGGGACAGAGAGAAACGAAGATTGGATGAAAAGACGATCGGATTTGAAGGTAATCCATTCGGATCAATAACAATTCCATCATATTGATCATCAACTGCATCTAACAATCTAAAATCTTTTGAAAACAGCTTTGAACTCAATCCATTTGTTCCATTTATCTGATGTGTAAGTGCTTCAGCCGGTAGTTTTTCCTGGCCAATTGAACTCACAGCTCCACTACAATATGCCTTGTTTGGCACACCATTTGAATAAGAAGCCCTGGAAAATCTCCCTAAACACAGAAATAGAAACAAATTTCAAAAGAACTCAAAGAATAAAAAGATGTAAGGTCTGCAAAACATCTGCCATACAAATTTCAAGGAGAAAATGAAAGAAAAGACAACAAAAACGGGAATCAAACGCTTAATGTAGCAGAAAGCATTCGAACTTTCAATACCTATACAAGAAGAGCACCTAGAGAACCTCTGAACTTGGTGCCTGAAGCTTGAAAATGGGGAAGAAACCACAGTTTTTGGTTCCAACAACGACATCTCCATTAATGGGGGTGGAAAAAAAACAGAGAAAATTTTCAAAGAATCGTCAAAATACGAAGTGGGGTTTTCATAAAAACTTCATAAATGAAACCCTTGACTTAAATTGTAAAGAAAAGCCTTAGAAATGATCGAAAATCGGAGGGAACAAGAATGGGGATTCGAAGATATTAGAGAGTTGAGTAAAAATAGTGATGGAATTGGGAGAGATTACGGAAGTCACAGAATTGAAATTGCTATTGCATATAATGTGTGGTATTGGGGTTTTGGTGGGGTGTTTGAAAAGGACAATGAAATCAATTCCAGCGATCCTTCTGGCAAATTGGGATTCATGAATTGTATAAGACAATCCATTTTTTTTTTTTCGAATTATTTTATAAGAAAATCATGATCCATTAAAATATCTTACTCAACAATAACTCCTCCATTGGAGGACGGAATCAGGGAATAAAAGAAAAAAAAAAAAAAAAACAAGAAACGGAGTTTTATTCTTTTAATCAAGGGAGATTCGAATATCGAAATGTATGCTTTAGTGGGCGATTTCTTTAGAAAATGCTCTAAACCTTGGAATTTCTATTTATTCTTTTTTTTTTTTTAAGTTTTTTTTTTTTTTTAAATTCCAATATAAGAAGAGATGGAGTCAAACCTGATACTTTAAGATTGATAATACAAGTTAACGTGAGTTACACTCCATATTGAATTACGAGTTTAGTTTATAGTTAAGATTATAATATTCCAAACTTGTATAGTTGTATTAATTTAGACTATTAATATTCAATTTCTTAGACTCTAAACTTTGATAAGTATTACAATTTTTACCATGGTTTAATTTTTTTTAATTAAAAAAAACAGTGGAAAAAATTTCATAAACTTTATTAATCTTAATAAAATAAAGTTTTGATTAAAAAAAATAATAAGTTTGACAATGAACAAATTAACTATTGAATTGCTAATATGAGCATAATTCACTGTTAACTTTAATTTGAGATATGAGGTTTGAACTCCCACTCCACATATTATCATAAAAAAATAATAATAATAATCATGGAATAACTTTATCAAAATTCATAAATTTTAAGTGAAAATTTTGACTATAATATTGTCTTTATCTACAATTTTATCAATTTTGTATATCAATATATGTTTTATAAATCATTGAACACATATGAGAATTTTTTTAGCGATATTTGGAGCGAGAACTTATTAAGGAGGGTCAAACGTTTAAAATTTAAGGTTAAAATTACAACACTTATTTAAGTTATAAGTGCAATTTGATTAAATTAATAGTTTATGGTGAAAATTGATACAATTTAACAAGTTTAGAGTTTAGGGTGAGAATTGACGCAATTGAGTTTACTCTTAAATTGAATCTCAAGTTGTTAATTATATGTAAATTTGCATGACATGACATGTTTATTTTTAAATCATGTCACTCTATTTTTTTTTTCTTTCTTTTGTAAGGAAAAATTACAAACTAATGTAAATACAAAATCACATCCATCCTCCATTCTAGAAATCACCAATGTCCATATCCTAGTTGCTCAATAGGCAAGTGTATCATCAATAGTATTCCACTCTTGACGAACGTGAAAATAAACTGTGTCACTCTATTCTATTTAACTACTCACTTTATTTTACCATTTGTCTTCGTCAAACTAGCTAACATTTGTTTTAATAAGTATAGTAAGGCAAAGCTTGACCAATAAGTAAATGCACTCCCGCTCCCTAACCTAGGTTGATACTTTTCGAGATTCTTAGTCAAGTCTCAATGTCTTATGCAAGCTTACATCGACAGAAAGGTTTAACACTTTGATGTCAACTCACAACTTTAAGAATGTAATATATTTTTACATATATACCATAAAGACACGAACGAATATTATTAAAACTTCCTAAAATCTTGAGATTACATAAATAACATTATCAAAGTTCATCAAATTATAAAATGAACAAGAGAATGGAAAAAACAAGAGAAATTAACTTTGAAGAGAGTGGAAATCCAAGGTATATTCCACTTCCCAAAAACAAGAGAATGTTTGATGTTTGATCAAAATGGATAAGCTACTAAGCATTGGTTAGGTTAGCCTTGTCAGCATACACTTTGAATTTTTCCCTACTCATAATTCAACAAATTCAATATTTTAATCCCAACTAACTTTGATTACAAATGGCTTGAAACACACAAGTCATTGTCTAGCATGGTTGGAAATAATTAATTAGTGGGTAATAAACAATTAACTAATAATATATATATATATATATATATATATATATATATATTAACTATTATTTTATAAACATGTTGAGTCATATAGATTACGACCAATCCATAGATTCTCTATATGAAGTATGACTTCTTGAATAGATATCAATTTTTGATCTTTTAAGACATTGATTATCAAATCATATAAGGATCTAACTAATTATATTATCATCGCTAGCTCATTAATTTCAATTAATCTACGTTAATTCGAGAGATACTCATATTAGACTTGAATTGCATGGCGGCAGAGAAGGGCAAAAAAATACATAAATTTTCTCTTCACAAACATAAATCAAATTATAACTTGAACATTTAAAAAAATAAAAAAAGGAAAACAAAATAAATTATAATGAGCACAAAAGGATGACATATATAATAACATATTTAATATTAAATTTGTTTGAATTATTGTAAGATGACACAAATATATATATATCTCCCATTAAAAATTTCCAATACTAATATTTGGTGGTTGATATTGCAGATGTGGAGATATGTCATTTTGATGTGAGAGTTTGTTAACATTCAATTTCTAATTTTAATCATAAATTTTAACTTTGGTTAAAGTGGCTTACTCATCTCTCTATATTGTCACAAAGGAGAAGAGATGCAATAATTTTGTATATTTATTTATTGGACACACATTGTGTTAGTGGATGTTTTGTCCAAAATTATAATTATTTTAAATAATTTGGTAATAAGATTACATTATTTACATAGTGGCTTTACGTTGAAAAATCACAAGTGTATTCTATAAATTGTATATCACAAGTGTATTCTATAAACTGTATCAAATAAGTCTCTCAACTTTTCAAGGAACACAAAAATTCTTAAATTTTTTCAATGTTGTTATTAATAATGTTTTTTTTTTCTAAACAAAAAACACACAAAAGAAGAAAAAAAAAAAAAAAAGGGAAGTTAGAAAGTCACTCCTCCAAGAGTCACTGTCAAGTTCTATGCCAGTACATCCATCTGACATAAATCGTCCTTGTTCTCGTGGCATAAGGTTTCCAAATCTCTTCTAAATCTTCTTCCATCTGAATGAACGATGATCATGTTTCGTGACACCCATTGAGCTACATCAATATGAGCCAACAAGTAATAGCAAAATATCACAGTCTATCTATGATAGACCGTGATAGACTTTCACATATGTTTATCGAGACACAATAGTAATTTATTGCAGATAGACAGTGAAATTTTGCTATATTTGTAAATATTTTGGCTCATTTTGCTATATTTGAAAAGAGCCCTAAATCATATTCATAAATAAGTTAATAATAATTTATTGTCAATTAAATCTAGTTTTATAATCAATAAATATATAGTATCGAATACATTTTAAATAATTGTTTAAATTAGGATCCAATTTCTGAATCTACTATCAAACACATCTGAAAACATGAAATACAACTATATTTTCATTGAATCTTTTTTTTTTAATTTATGTTTTTAAATTCTCTACCAAACAAGTCCTTAAATTCCTAGATGTATTAAACACAATTGAAAAGTTTAAAGACCAAATTTATAATTGAATTTTATTCAATAATTTCACTATTTTAATATTCTTTTAAAATAATAATAATAATAATAACTAAAATATTATTAAAATTCCAAGGTAGTTTCCAACATATTTGGTGCACGCATATTAAAAAACATCACGCAACAAACGTTAATTAGTTGTTAAAAATATAATCCGCGTGTTGAGCACGCGCTCGTAGAAGAGCGTGATCACAATTCTTACTTTTTTGTTCACTGGCGGTACGTTTTGCACCACGTGATTCACTTTGTACAATTTTCTTTGTCGGATAATAGCTTATGGATGATAATTACTATTGTTATTATTCTTTAAGGGTTAAATTACATTTTTAGCCCTCATTGTTCCACCCATATTATTGAGGCTAAATTATACAAAATGTCCTTCAACTCTGTACTTTGCGAAAAAAATATTCATGAACTTTCAAAAGTTTAAAAAATATTCTTAAACTTTCTAAAGAAGGTCAAAAATACCCTTTCCGTTAGTTTTAAATGGAAACTGCTAATATTCTGTTTAAAAAATACCCTTAAATTTTTTAAGTTAAAAAAATAGCCTTAAACTCAAAGAAAAGTTTAAAAATATTCTTCCTAATAATAATGAACATAAACGGCTAATAGTTCGTTGCATTAGTATCTTTACTTTCTTTTTTAAAGAAACAAAAAAAATTAAATGCTCTTGCTAATTATCTATATCTCATCATCTCTTCCATTTTCTCTTGTCTCTTCCCTACTTCAATTTATGACCTGCCACTTCTTTATTTTCCCCTCCGTTCTCTCCTTCTTGTTAACTGTTTAACATTTTATTTATCTTATTTATTTAAAAAAAATTGTCTTCTTCGATTAAGGTATATAAATTATAACAAAAAGAAAGAGAATAATGAAAGCACCAAAGAGACCTTAGGACTTATATGTAATAACAATATTATATGTTAGTAGTTGAGTGTTTGTTAATAACCAAATACATTCTTTTTTATCTTGGCTATTTATAGTTTTGGTAAGTTTTAAGGGAAGGTTTTTATTTTTGAGTTTTGTATTTTATGCTTTTAACCTGAAGTTATGGTTTATATTTTTTTTGTAACAAAATTGACATAAGAATTGGACAAATGAGAGAAAGATGACAATATATATCTATATGAAAAAAAAAATAGGATAGCTATGTGATTTGTTGTAAATTTGGTTCTTCTCGAACTCATGAAAACTTCAAACAAAATTGATCACTATACTAACGGTAGGAGCATTTTTAAACTTTTCTTTTTTGCAAGGCTAATAGTATTAATGCACCTCTTAAAAGTTCAAGGATGTTTGAAACAAGTATTAACAGTTTATATTCATATATTAATAATAAGGATATTTTTTAGACTTTTTGGAAGTTCAAGGATACACTAATGGTTTCCATCCAAACCTAACGACGGTATTTTCAGACCGTTATTGAAAGTTTAAGGGTATTTTTTAAACTTTTGAATGTTCAAGGGTATTTTTGACACAAAGTACAAAGTTTATGAGTATTTTGTACAATTTAGCCTATTATTAAATTTTAAAAGATATTTTTATTGACATCAGAGGTAAATCAATCCTAACATAAAAAATATAGTGTATAAATTTATATTATTCTTCAAAAAATATTATGTAAAATTTATAATTGGATCAATTCAACTATAAATTTTCATAAGCAAATCAATTAGACTATTTATTAAGATTACATTTGAAAATTGTCAATGCATCAATTCTTACACGTGTATAGACTTCTTCAATTGCCAGATTAACAAAATGGACACTTAGAATTGATATATGAGTGATTTTTAAAAATAATTTTAAGAATCCAAATTGATTCGTTCACAAAAGTTTAGAATGTTAATTTATCTAAACAAAACGTAATGAAGTGTATAAATTGATACACTTAGAAAATTTTAAAATCCTAAAATTTAAAGAGTAAAATTTAGATATTCTTCCGATATATATTTCAAAGTGTCAATGGAAGTCGATTCTTTTATAAATTTCACTATTTCAAGGGGGAAAAAAAAAAAAGAAAGAAAGAAAGAAAGAAAAAAGACTCACAATTTTATTTATTTATCTTGATAAAAAATACTAAAATTTTAATCAAATTAAAAATATAGGGTAAGAATTTATGCATCTTTGTCAATTTTTGTTTTTGTTTTTGTTTTTTTTTAGAGATATTTGAACCATAAATCTCATGGTCGCTAACATATCTATATATTAATTGAGTTATGTTCGCTTTGGTACCTTTGCCAAATTTAAAGTGTAAAATATTGGAAAAATTGCAAAATCCACCCCTGAAGTATGATAGTAATTACAATTATACTCTTAAACTTTCAATTTTAAAAATTAAACCCTCAAAAGTTATACAAATGTTAAATTTTGGTCAAATTGACCCTCAAACTTACATGATTGTATAAATTGTAACAATATTATAAACTTAGGGATCCAATTTTAACACTTGTAGAAGTTGGGGGCCTAGTTTTTAAAATTGAAAGTTTGAGGGTCTAATTGCATCTATCATCATACTTTAAAGGTGGTTTCTGAAACTTGCCCCATGTATTTTTTCCCAAGTTAAATCAATATACTTGGCCCTTTCTATCCTTAACGTTATCCAATGGATCAACTCTCTTGTAGTACATATATTGTTTCAAAAATCACTCCTTAAATCAATTAACATGCTACATCAACATTTAAATTATATAATATTGTTGTGATAACATAGATAATAAAAAACTAAATTGAATTTTTAGGCATGTAATTGAAATATTTTAAAATTTAGAGGCTAAATAGAAGTCATGAGTACATAATTTGTGGTCAAAACATTTATTCATTTTTTTGAATTTTGAAATTCAAACCTCTAACATTTGTTTTACTTATAGAGAGAAAAGGAAAAATTGGATGCAACACTTTCAAATTTGTATCGGTGAAATTATTTGAGAGTTGATTTTGTGTAAATAAAGTGTTGCACAATATATGATAAAAATATAAATAAAAATATTGCTTGGTAGAAGGATTAGAAGGTAACTACAAAGTTGCATCATAGAATAAAAATCTTAAGATTCGATAAATAAAAAATTTAAAAAAATTATCAAACACGATTGTCACATCATTAATTTAAAATAATAAATTTTGAGGCAACTATAAATTTATATATGAGTTAAAATTAAACTAAAAGGAAAAATAGATAAATTAAACAACGTCACTTGTCTACCATTAATTCATTGAACTATATAAACTAGTCCAATTAAATTATGTCGTGTGAGGGTAGGACTGAAAGCTACTTTAGCTCAAGCTCACCGAAGAAAAAAAAAAAAAAAAGATCGGCTAAATTTGATAATTCAAGCCTATTGAAAATAGATAAATAAAAAAATAAAATTAAGCTCAAATAAGTCCAAATTTAAAAATTGAAAATAAAGTAACTAAGCTCAAAGTCATACAAAATTATTAAAATTCTATGAATAGAGGACATCGTCTTTCATTTTGAGCATTTAGTCCAAATTGAGAAAAAATAAAGAGTTAGAGAATCCAGAAAATTTTAAAAATTCAAGACTCAAAAGATTCAAAAACTAGAAGAATTAGAAAAATTGATAGTCTGTTTATAAGCTATAATATGGAGATTCAATCTCTTCTATTTGAGAATAAGGTTGTAAGTCGTTTGAGTCCAAGTCTTCCATCGTAGAAAAAGCTTTAGAAGATTATATATTAGAGACTTTAACTTTTTGCCTAAACATCAACAAAATAAAGTTTATTTTTTTACAAATTTAAATTTCTCCCAAAAAATCTCTTGTGAACACATACTATAATAGTTGTTCACTAAATAAAGTGTTGTATAACCCACATAAGATTACAAGGATTAAACCATAGAAAAAAAAAAAAAAAAAAGAAAAACCAAAGTTAAATTCAAGTGTACGAGTGATCGTCTATGAAAAAGCCAAAGTTAAATTATAATTTTAGTTGTCGAATCTTGAAATTTGTATATATTAAAAAAAATGTCTAAAAAATTTTCGAATTTTGAATTTTGTAGCAAATAGGACTTTGAACTTTTAATTTCGTGTTTGATATGTTCTGGCTAATGTGACTTAATTAATTGACCCATCATATATAAATTTGAATTTAATGTCTAAGGAATGAAACTCTAAAAACTTGTTTGGTAGAGAATTTAAAAATATGGGATTCAATAAATTTTCAATTGTGTTTGGTAACAAATTCAAAAATTAGATTATAAATTAAACCATTGTTTAAAATATGTTTGATTCTATATATTTATAAATCATAAAATTAATTGCAGTTATCCAATAATATTTAATTGACAATAAGCTATTATTAATTTATTTATGAATATGATTTATGTTATAGAAATTATATAATTATTATTTCGTAATAATTATATAATTTATAATACATTACATAATAAATATTATATTATTTAAAAATGAATTGAGTTTATAACATGAAGTATTATATTTCTAAATGTTTTTATTTTTATTTAATATAATTCTGCATTTTAAGTTTTAAAATTCAAAATCTAGATACAAGGAAAACATAAAAAATATTATTTTCAAAATTTAAACTGTTTGGATTAAAAAAAAAATTTGAAACCGTTTTCAAAAACTGAATTCAAATTGTCTGCTAAACACATATTTGTTGAACTCAGTTAATGTGAGAACATAAAACAAAATCTAAATTCTCTGCTAAATAACTCTAAATTTTCAAAATATTAGTGAAACTTTATATATCAAATGGACACAAATTTTAAATTAGGAAGAGAAGACAGGAAGAACAAGAATTAAAAAAAAACTCAGTTGGTAAGATTGGTGATTCATAAATCTGAAGTCCATTCAAGAGTGTGCAGCCCACCATATAACTTATAAACCAAGCTTCTCTAGTTTTATTATGGGCCAAAATTGCATTGAGGGCCTTTCTTGGGGGAGAAATATTCAAATAGCTAAATTATTGAGGCAAATTTGGAATTTATATTTTTCATTAATTAATTGCAAATGGTTATGTCATAATCAGTAATTGATTCTAAAATCTCTCAAAACAAAAAAAATAGTTTTACATAGTTGGTTTTTTTTTTTTTTTTTTTTTTTTTTTTTTTTTTTCTTTTCTGTGTTATTGGGGAGTAGTAAATATGTATGACAATTTTTGTTTTTTGGGCCTTTATTTATAGAAGTTCAAAAGTTTGCCTTTTAGTCTCCAAATTGAAATGTTTTTTTTTTTTTTCTTTTCTGTGTTATTGGGGAGTAGTAAATATGTATGACAATTTTTGTTTTTTGGGCCTTTATTTATAGAAGTTCAAAAGTTTGCCTTTTAGTCTCCAAATTGAAATGTTTTTTTTTTTTTTCTTTTCTGTGTTATTGGGGAGTAGTAAATATGTATGACAATTTTTGTTTTTTGGGCCTTTATTTATAGAAGTTCAAAAGTTTGCCTTTTAGTCTCCAAATTGAAATGTTTTTTTTTTTTTTCTTTTCTGTGTTATTGGGGAGTAGTAAATATGTATGACAATTTTTGTTTTTTGGGCCTTTATTTATAGAAGTTCAAAAGTTTGCCTTTTAGTCTCCAAATTGAAATGTTTTTTTTTTTTTTCTTTTCTGTGTTATTGGGGAGTAGTAAATATGTATGACAATTTTTGTTTTTTGGGCCTTTATTTATAGAAGTTCAAAAGTTTGCCTTTTAGTCTCCAAATTGAAATGTTTTTTTTTTTTTTCTTTTCTGTGTTATTGGGGAGTAGTAAATATGTATGACAATTTTTGTTTTTTGGGCCTTTATTTATAGAAGTTCAAAAGTTTGCCTTTTAGTCTCCAAATTGAAATGTTTTTTTTTTTTTTCTTTTTGTTTTTATTTTCAAATTTAGCCGATCTTTTTTTTTTTTAATTTAAATTTTTTTTTTTTATAAAAAAAAAAAATTTTTTTTTTTTTTTGTTAAAAGAAATACCTTCATAGCATAAAACCAATGGCAGGACAAGAAAACTATTTTCTGAACTTCATAGGTTAAAATATTAAATTTAAAAACTCATGGACTTTAAATGAAATCAAACCCAAGTCCCATAAACCAAAAGTATAGTTTTTTTTTTTTTAATAAAATGTATATGATATAAAATTTATAGGAATTTAAAGTTTAAAAAATATTATAACTTAGAATTCATAGATTAAATTAAAAAATAAAAATAAAAATAAAAAAAACACAAAATGTCACAAACACAAAATGTCACCAAGAGTCAAACTTTAGAAAATGAAAAAGTGTTATGTGTAAAACCAAGAATGTACGAATTTTATTGATATATATTACAAAATTTCCTTAATAAATTATTCGGTCACACATTTTACTTTATTCACACTGGTTGTCGTTAAACTAAAAGAAATGTCTTAGAAATAAAACTTTAGAAAATAAAATATTTTATTAAAGTTAATAAGTTGTATCATTTAAAATTAACCGATTACGCTAGGAACTGTATTGGAATTTGGCCAAGGGTAATACTATAAATTTTATTTCAATAATAGTTTTTGAAACGTTTATAAAACATCATGAGTAATACTATAATTTTTTTAAAGAATATTTTTTTTAAACAAATGACAAAGTTGTCCGATGATGGAATACTTTTGTAACGACCTAACCCTTTAAGAACTAACACGTCGCTACTTCATGCATGACCATTTAATAAAAACGTTGGAACTAAGAGACACGGTTTGGCACACTTTAAATAAACTCGGTCAATTTATAAAACGACTGAACTTCTTGATAGGTTATTTAAATAAGGTGCATTAGCGGGGTACCCCTTAAATAGATATGCAAAGTTTCAAGAAAGAAAATCTGAACACAACAGTAACAAGACAATTAATTAACAGTTCCAATACATGCAAATACTACTACCCTACAACTCCAGTACGCTATACCCTAGGCTACAGTGCGGAAGCTGTAACGACCCGACTAATACATCCTAATCAGACCATTACTCAATGCATGCAAATTTCAAGAAAAGACCCGACGCTGAGTAATAAGAAAGAAACAATGCTACTTACAGAAATTTCTGTTTTATTTAATCCCATATAGAAAGAATTTTTGGTTCGGGGTACCCCTAATAAAATCAACAAAATTCCATGAACAGAAAACAAAAACAAAATCCATATACAAAATAAAAGACAAGCCTAAAAAAAATGCAGTGCTAGGCGGAAGCTACTATGGGTCCCGTGAAGCCATCAAGGATTCCTCTTGTCATTCGCCAGCACGTTCTTTCCCTTACCTGAAAAAAAAAATAAGATAAAAGGGTGAGCAATTATATTGCTCAGTAAGTGACCCCACTACCGGAGCCAGGCTAGGCACCCAAGTTCTTTAAGTGCATTAGTCATACAACAGGCATATCAACATACTTCAATAGGAAACTGGTTATACTGGCACCCAAGTCCTTTAAGTGCATTAGCCTTAAGACAGGCATATCTAACATACTTTCATAGGGGACTGGTTATACTGGCACCCAAGTCCTTTAAGTGCATTAGCCTTAAGACAGGCATATCTAACATACTTTCATAGGGAACTGGTTATACTCTCCCTAAGTTGGATTTGGATGTCCACAAACCTCTGGAGCCCCGAAGGAACTCTTACCTCTGGTGATCCCGAAGGATCACAAAACCTCTGGTGATCCCGAGGGAACACAACCTCTAGTGAACCCAAAGGAACACATCCTCTGGTGACCCCGAAGGACCACAACCTCTGGTGAACCCGAAGGAACACAACCTCTGGTGAACCCGAAGGAACACAACCTCTGGTGA
>QLSR01000363.1:539047-630193 GCA_031780015.1 Citrullus colocynthis
GAGGGAGAAGAGAAAAATCCCTTTTTTACTTTTTCTTTTTTTATTTATTTTGGCACGCAAATCGATGCCTATTTATAAAAACCCAAATTCCCTATTCCTTCCTCCTTTCCCCTTTTCTTTTCCAACCAAACAAAATAAAATCAAATAAAATCTTCTACAACCAAGATTTACTTCAATTATCCAAATAAAATCAAATAAAATCTTCTACAACCAAGATTTACTTCAATTATCCAATCCCACCAAAATTAATCACCTTATTTTACTTGCCCTAAGATAAAATTATCTTTTTTTTTTTTTTTCTAAATTCCAAATTTTTCCTTAGCTCAAATTTCTAAATTCCAACTTAGCTTAAATAAAGGCATGAATATATAAGGATAACTATATTTTTATTATTATTATCTTTTTTTTTTCACACATAATAACTTAAACTTATTTACTAAGAGGATTTACCCCAACGATTTGGGGTTGTTACAGAAGCAGTGTGACAGCCCCATGGTACGATCACAGATTTCCTCGGCCATGCGCCTGGCCACCGTGCTCCTTGCCTGAGAGAAAAACAAAAGAAAAGGGTGAGCAATTATGTTTAGTAAGGGGCCCACTACTGGGCCTAGCTATCACCTTAACTATCGTGTGCACCGGTGTACCCGGCATAGGCATAAGCATAGGAAGTGACCCAAGGATTCGCAGAGTTACATTTACATCATAATCATAGATGGTGATCTCGAGGGACACCCTTCATAGCGTAGTACATTAGGGGTACGGGACACGACAAGTGAGGTAACCTGTAACATGTTATGGCATATCTAGTTCATTGCAGAGTTTCACAGAGTCACAGACACATAATCATACGTACATTGCATACGAGCTACAAATTTAAAATATCGAAACAGTCATAGAAATCAACATTGAGGCAAAAGTTTCACAGTGACATTCAATAATTTAATAGCACAATTAGACATTTAGGCATCACTTAAAGCTCGGTAGTAAGTCCCTTACTTGCGAGACTGAGCGAGACAGCGAGACTCAGCGACTCCCCTGCACTGCGGCAGTGTGCTACGAAAACTTTGTCGACGCGTCACGGAGAGGGCTAAGGCGACGCAACGATGAAGACTATGATGATGCGGCGAAGTGCGGGCTGTGACGATGCGGTGATGGACTAATGACGCGGCGATGGACTAATGATGCAACGATGAACTACTGATGCGATGTTGGATTAATGATGCGGTAATGGACTAATGATGCGGCGATGAACTACTGATGCGGCCCTGAACTAATGATGCGACAATGGACTAATGATGCGGCGACGGACTACTGATGCGGCAATGTTGACGACGAGTGCTGATAACAGTGGCGATGAGTACCGCGATGACAGCGACAGTGAGGGCTGGAGAGAACGGTGACAATGAGGGCTGAAGGTGATGGCGGAATTGAGGGTTGAAGGTGACGGCGACAATGAGGGCTGAAGGAGTTGTGCGAAAATGGTTGCCGAAGAGGGATTGACCTTTTTTTTTCCTTTTTTCCCTTTCTCCCCTTCTCCTAAAAACGCCCTACGGTCAAAACTCACCCAGGGATCTTTCCTCAACCGAACGCCGACTTCTCCTATTGACCAACTCCCAACCCCACTTCACACTCCCACCGCCTACATGATTTTTGTTATTAAAATTCTTATTATCAATTTTTTTAAATTTATTTACTTATTTAATTATTTACTTATTATTATTATTATTATTATTATTATTATTATTATTATTTCAAATTAAATGCGAGAAAAGTGGTTTACCTAGTTTTGGGTCGTTACAACTTTAGAAAAAAAATTAATAATTTAATCAACTAATCATTACTATTTTTTTTTTAAATGGAGTTAATAAAAAATTATTGATTTCAAGGATCATTAGAAGAAACATGGCTTTCTAAAAATAAGAGAGAATATTTTCACATATTAGCACAAGATATTGCCCAATAATTCATTAGGTAACACTAAAAATAATGTTTTGGTAACAAATTTTCTTGTAAAAGTGGTCTTCCTTTCTTTCAACTACCTAATTTTAAAAGTTATTGAATTGTCTGTCATATATTAATATTTAAACCATAATGGTAATAATTAGATCATTAATTAGTTAGGTTGTAATTAACTTAGAATTGAAGGGTTCCACACTCTTTGAAATGGACTTTTCGTATGAACAAAAATAATGGAATTACATGAATTTAAAACTGATGTAAAAAATTGTCAAACTTACAAATTAACTATTTGAAGAGATAAAAGTCAAATCTTTTGTCATCTCGAATTTATTATTTTGCATATGAATAGAACAAGTTGTATTTAAGAATTGTGAAAAGTTTTAAATAGTGACTTAGAGTAATAAATTATTCTAGACAATCAAAAAGAGAAAAGATGTAATAATTGCATGATTAGTGGAATAAATAAAGAAAAATTCTATTTAATGATGATATATAATGAAATTAATTTTTTAATTAAAAGATATTTTCGAATAACTATTATTAAAAACGTATTACAAGATTAAAATTGTTTTTAAAAAATCTTAAAATGTAGTTATGAAATATAATTAAAATTTAATACATTTATAAAATTTGTTGGTGAAATTCAATTTTATAAATTTTTTAAAAATTTTGTTTATCGAGATCTCGTGTGAACAAATTGTCATGTTTAATTACCTCTCATCTCTTTCTTTCCAATAAATAATGACCTAAAGAAGTTTCTTAAAACCAACTCATAAAGTAACTTTATTTTGAATAAGGTATGAAAGCCATTTCTTTCCTCTTGAATTTGTCAAGCATACGATGCAAATAAGTTACTTGGTACAACTATAGTTTTTATTTTTGAGAATTCTACTTTTTATTAATTTGGAAAAAAAAAATTAAACAAAAACAAAATAGATACTAAATTTAAAAAAAGTACTCCTTATTTTTGCCATTTGTTTTAAATTTTCTATTCTTTTTAAGTTCCAATATTACCTATACTCTTCTATTAATGTTTCAAAACTTTCTTTAAAGTAGAAATTTGTAAGAATTTTGGATGAAAATTTTGACACGAAATAATGGAACGATGTTTGAATTCTAATTTGTATTTCAGTACGGTATATTTTGTGATTTACCAAAAAAAAAATCAATCAACTAGTAATTATTTATTACATTAATAAAAATTACAAACCTAGTTTTTTTTTTCCTTTTTTCTTTTTTTCTTTCTAAATGGACATAATAAAAGAACAATTAATTGCCATGATCGATAGAAAAATTGCTTTGTAAAATAAGAGAAATTATTTTCATATATTAGCATATAAGATATTCACCAATAGTCATTAGGTAGCATTAAAAATATGGCTCTTTTTAAATATAGCAAAAAGAATCAAAATATTTACAAATATAGTAAAATTTCACTGTATATTTGCATTTATCTAGTAGTCTGTCGCAGATAGACTGTGTATTTTACTATTAGTTGTAAATAATTTCAGCAATTTTGTTATTTAAGATAATTTCCCTTAAAAATAATGTTTTGGTAACAATTTCTTGTAAAAAAAGGTCTTCTTTTCTACCAATTATAGAACTACCTAATTTTAAAATTAATGTACTTGAATAATTAAATGGTATGTTATATTAATATTTAAAAGCTTGTTTTCAAATATAAGAAAATGAATCAAAATATTTACCAATATAGCAAAATATCATGTCATCTATCATTGTCTATTAATGATTGTCTATCAAGGATAGACATTGAGATTTTGCTATATTTATAAATATTTATAGCAATTTTTATTATTTAAAACAAGTACACATATTATTTAAACCATAATAATAATTATATCATCGATTAGACTTAGGTTATAATTAACTTAGAATTGAAAGGTTCCACACATCTTTGAAATGGACTTTTGGTGTGAACATAAATAATGGACTTACATTAATTAAAAACTTGAAGTAAAAAATTGTCGAACTTACGAATTAAACTATTTGAAGAGATAAAAGTCAAATCCTTTTTCATCTTGTTTTGACATATGAATGGAACAAATAAAATCACTTGCATTTAAGAATTGTACAAAGTTTTAAATAATAGTGACTTAGAATATTAAATTATTTCAGAAAATCAACGACATTATTTATTATCATGAAAAAATAAAAGATGTGATAATTGGTGGAACAATAAAGAGAAATTGTATTTGTAATTTTTATTTTTTAGATTTATTTCGTAGAATGAAAAAAAAAAAAAAAAAAAAAATCATAATTTTTTCACTTTGGAGAGAGACTGAGATAACCATACGACTCTTTTCAAATATAACAAAAAGAATCAAAATGTTTACAAATATAGCAAAATTCATCGTTTATCTATGATAGATCGCGATAGATTACTATTTGTGTCATGATAGACACAGACAGTAGTCTATCGCAATTTATCATGGTCTATCGCAGATAAACTGTGTAGTTTGCTATTAGTTGTAAATATTTTCAGCAATTTTGCCATTTAAGATCATTTCTCTAACTATAGAGGTTTAAATGTGAATGTTATTGAAAACTATATATATTGAAACTGGTTAAATTGCAAATTTAAACCCTATAGTTTAGAGATAAAGTTAGAATTATTGGTCCATGAAATTTGATAAAAAAAAAAAAAAAAATTTATAAATAATTCCCACAGCACACACTATTTATAAAGATTTTTTTCAAAACATATGAACTATATACTATTTATGAGATTTTTTTTATTATTATTATCAAATGATAGGAATTAACTATAATTTACAACTTCTAAAATCTCTCACCTCTTGTGGCCAAACTTGGCAATTTTAGATAGGTGGTTTGATTTGATATATGTTTTTTCTGACATTTAAACCTTTAACATTTTCATAAAAAATATATATATAAATCATTACATTTTCATAATAATGATACTATTTTAAATTACATAACAAACTATAAACTGATTTATATAAAATTATATAAATACTATATGCTTTGAATTTTAGAAAAGAAAATTATTTTTAACTCTAAACTTACCAAGTTGTCTTAATTTTAACTTTAAAATTTTAATTCATCTATTTCAATCCCAAATTTTCGTGGAGCTAATAGATTCTTAAACTTATCAGCCAATACAATTAAATATTTAACAAATTTAAAATTTCAAAATCTACACTTGGAAATTAGGTTTCAATTTCAAAATCTACACTTGGAAATTAGGTTTCATGGAAAAGACTTTCTACCCTATATTTCCAAATATATTTTCAAAACATACCCTTCAAATACAATTTTCTTAAGATATCAAACTTGTGTAATATATATATATATATATATATATATATATATATATATATATATATATATATATATATATATATATATATATATATGGGTCAAAGAAGCCAAAAGTTATGGAATGAAGAATTCAAATTGGTCCAAATGGGCACGTGAGTGATTGAAAAGTTCATAATTTTTATCTTAATTTGTGTGCTTGGTCAAATGGGTTTGACCTTTCCCTTTGGCCATTATAATAATTATTATTGTTCATATCTGATGACGTCACCCCACCGCAAGGCTTGTGTTTCGCTTCTGCCTTCTCAATTAACCATTCAAGTTTTCTCTAATTTCCATTTTTGCAACCTTATCCATTATCTAATATTTTATTCTTTTCACATTCTTACCTTTTTCTTTTTTAATATATATAGAAAAATTATCTTGAAAGACAAAAATGCTAAAAGTATTTATAATTAATAGCAAAATATACTATTTATCCATGATAGACCGCGGTATACTACTATTCGTGTATATCGTGACACAGATAGTAATTTATTGCGATCTATCGTAGATAGACAGTAAAACTTATATAAATGGCTCTTTTCAAATATAGCAAAATAAACTAAAATATTTATAAATATAGAAAAGTTTTACTGTCTATCTACGATAGATCACGATAAACTTGACACAGATAATAGTTTATCGTGACCTATCTCGATCTATCGCAAATAGACTGTATACTTTGTTATTAGTTATAAATATTTTCAACAATTTTGTTATTTAAAATAATTATATATATATATATATATTAGTGATTTTATTGTGTGTCATCATGATATATAAGATGCCATGTCCCTACTTGTTTTGTGTTTAAATATTGTCGTAATTTTTTTAAGCTAAAAATAAAATAATGTGATGAGTATAATATATATTATTGTAAATGGTTATATATGCATTTTATTTATTATTTTTTTTCTAATGTTAATGTTAACTTAATTTGGTCCCTAACATTCTTATGGTAACCTTTTAAATGGTATATATTGGTATAGCTAATGTGTTTAAACAAATTTATTGCCATTCCTAAATTTGGTTTCATTTAGTCTCGGTTTTAGCTTTAGATGCTTTAAAGACTACATGAGAATGAAATTTGTGGCAATTGCAGCCTAATTTGTTGAATCATAAAGTTTCAATTCTTTTAAGTTTAGATTAACTAATTTGCATGGTCTTAAAGTCTCACTTTCCTGCAACATTGTTTCATCTCTAGGCTTTACACATGGCCAAATGTCATGTTTAATACAATGGGTGCCTATAGTTCGTGATAGATAATCAATGGAAGAACTTTATCGTATATTGTTAGCTCGAACATACCTCAACTGGTTAAAATATTGTTTAACTAAAAAATACTTTATGATGTCATAGTTTTTGTGGTATCAAAACCCAATTAAAAAAATGTCACGTCACTTTTATACGAAATAGAGTGGCAACTCAAAATTAGTTCAAACAAGTTTCAAATAGCGATGTCAATTAAAATGTTGATATCTCAATTTGCATAATATTAATAAAATTATTCATCAAATGTCGATGTCGATGAATATTTTTGAAAATTACAAAAATAAAAAAAGAATTCAAAGAAGTTATTTTAATAAATAAATAATATTGATTGTATCGTAATAAGTTAAAATATTTATTATTTATATTATATTAACATCAGTGACATTTTGTTTTTTTATTTTTTTTACAATATAATGAAAACATCTAGTCATCATCGTGTCAAGTTGAACATATGAAAATATGAAAAATGTCTAATATATCTACTGAAATTTATTGCCATAATTAAAACATAAACACTCAAACTAGAAAGTATATTATTATTATAAAAAAAAAAAAACTTTTAAATAGGTAAGATTTTGGTGCCTCAAACTTCTATAACTAAGGGAAGTGTGAATGAAGATTATTTGAACCTTTTGTTCTTTTCAAATAAATTTCATTAAAAAAAAAAAAAAAAATTTTAAATAGGTAAGATTTTGGTGCCTCAAACTTCTATAACTAAGGGAAGTGTGAATGAAGATTATTTGAACCTTTTGTTCTTTTCAAATAAATTTCATTAAAAAAAAAAAAAAAAAACTAATTGAAGTTCCTTTTACTTTACTTAACCAAAGTTATTAATCTCATTAATAATCAAGAACATAAAATTTTTGGCTCAAGAATTTCAAAAATTTTGAGGAATTTGAATTTGAATTTCCTTGGGAAACAAATCATTAACAAATAAACAAACAAACACAATTTCTTATTTATTTAGAAGATGAAAAGGAAAAAGAAAAAAAAGGGGAAATTTCCCCCAAATGCTTATACAACCATAAGCTGTGGAAATCCAAATGCCGGATGAGGAGATAACGGCGATAACGGCGGAATATTGAAAACTCCTTTCGTTTCACCGTCCCAAACCATCGACCAAGACGACGGCGTTAACGGCATATCTTTCAAGTAACCAACGTCGGCAGCGGGTGGATTCACCTCCTCCGCCGTCCTCTCTTTCTTCACCGCCACTGCCTCAATCACCTCTTCAACTTCCTCCTCCCTCCGCCGTTTCCTGGCGGCGACCGGTTCCGAGTAAGAGTTCGCCGCTTCCAACGGAAAGTTAAGAATCGCTTTAGATCCTCGAAGCTTGAAAGCAGCGCGATCGTACGCTCTCGCCGCTTCGATTGCCGTCTCAAAAGTTCCAAGCCAAACTCTAGATCCACGACGGTTCGGATCCCTAATCTCGGCGGCGAATTTTCCCCAAGGCCTTTGTCGAACGCCTCTGTAATGAACTTTCCTCTCCGCCTCAACATCTTTACTCCTCTGTACCACAACCGGATTCTTCTTCTCCGCCGCCGCATCAAAATTAATCCATTGCGTAGTCTTATTCGGAAGCGAGATTTTCAAATTCGCTCGTTTCCGATTCGAATTCGCTACCTGACTAATTTTCGATTCAACTTCAAATGAATTATTACTATACAGAGTCCTCGAACTCAAATCCTCAAAAACTGGTTTCGTCTCGAATTCGAGTAATTCCGTGGATTCCGCCGTCGTTAGGTCAATGACGTTAGGTTTGATCTCAAATCCGAAGAAATCGTCGTTTGACGACATACGCGATAAATCAGAGGAGAATTCGAAGATTTCATCGGAATTGAAGTAATCAGAGATGTTAAGAACACAGTTCGAAGTCGATGAAGAATCGGAACTCACCGAACGATCCGACGATGAAACGCAAAGGTTATCATCAGAAGTCAAAATCCTCGGCAACGGAGAGAGTTCGCCGAGAAGATGAAGCTTAATGTTCTCCAACGCAGCGGCTTCTTCCAGATTCACAAATTCCATTAGATCACAGAGAAGAAAAGAGAGAGATGAGAAAATAGAGAAGAAATTAGGGTTTTATTTGAGAGTGGAAGAAGAGAGTGGAAAGGTATTTATATAGTTTTGGAGCTTCTTCTTGTTCTTAGCCTCGCCTTCGGTGATACACAGTGGAAGCTTCCTTCTTCTTTGATTGGATTAATCTCCTCCGTTGGATTGAGTCAAACAGGTGATCCGACGGGCCCTGTTGTCCAAAACTGATCTGACGGCCGCTGTTGTCCCTTTGCTTAATTACAAAAGGGTAAAGTGGTATTTTTGCTTGCTGTTTATGTCTGTTTCCTTCCACTTTCCATCTCTTAGGTTCTATTTATGGAAAAAAAAAATCTTCTTTAATAAATATTAATAATTATGAAAACTTGTGTTTTGTGGATAAGGTAATGATTGAATTTTTTGATTTGTTCTTTTTAGTATGGAGTGTTTAGGATAAAAGGTAGAGTTATTTAGTTCGAAAATGGTTACCGTTACAAAAATTTAGGGTTAATTGTATAAATAGTAAAATTGTTGAAAATATTTTAAAACGTAACAAAATATCACTATAATATATTTTTATCCTAATTTCTTTTTCCCACTTCTCTTTAAGCTTCTTGTTCCTTGGATAAATGAACTCGTTGTAGTAATTGTCTAGAATTGAACCTCCAACTTTTAGAGTAAGAGTTCATGTCAATTACTGTTGAGCTAATACTAATAATTTTCTAGGTGTTAGATGTAAATGTTTGTTTTAATAATTTATATGAATATTAGATAATAGACCTTTGTTTTTACATTAAACATTAATTAAAATAATATTGATAATTAAATAATTTAATTTAATTACCTAAATTAATTAAATAACTAAAAATTAATTTTCTTTTTAAGAAAATAAGTTTAAATTAATTAGAATATTAATGTTAAATAAGAAATTATAACATATTGATTTTGCTAAAAATTGTTTAATTATAAATTAGCAAGTATTAACAAATATTAATACATTCATTAATTAGGTTATATTTTTAAGCTATAGTTTCTTTTAGTATGAATATCTCACCTATATAAAAGGTTTTAGGAAATTCATATTAAATGTGTTTCTAAATTACTTTGATAATAGTATCCAAAAAATTTTAAAATGAAGTATCTGAGTTTTCGTTTTGTAGCAATCACATTAATTCTCTATTTTTTTTCTTTTTGCAAAAAAATAAATATTAAAAAAAAAACAAACTACTGTTTAATAATAGAAGTCTATCGCGGTCTGTTATTAACACCAGTAAAAGTTTTCTATATTTATAAATAATATGATATTTTTTCTATTTATAATAATTTTTCTATAGAAAATTTCAATCTTTGAAAAATTACATATGTCTAAATTCTCTATTATATATATAATCATTTGAGGCCTTTTCCCTTTTTTTCCCTTAAAAAAAAATTGATATTAATTTTTAAGACCAATTAACAATACAAACGTTTTAGTTCTTACTAAATATTACATCAACCTGACAAGGGCAATATGTCACCATTTATAAATTATAATAGAAAACATTATTATAATTTTAACTCTTCACCCCTCAATATCATAACATTATTTAATTTTTGTCACATGTGACACAGGATGAAATAAGTAACTACGAAATCAATGTTTATTTCTTTTTATATTTTTTCTTAATACCTATTTTAAATTCAAATATTCAAATATAAAATTTGAGAAAAAGTCAAAAAAAAAAAAAAAAAAAAACCATATTGCGTTTTCAAAGAATAATGTGGATACAAATTTAATAAGGTATGATTTTAGGTCAAAAGGGGAAATTATTTATTATTTAATTGAAAGGAGACAGTGCATCACTTGAATTGGTATTTCACTAAAGTAGTTTTGACTTTAACAGCAAATTCTTCAATTTAAAAACAATAGATTATTATTATTATGGGTATTAATTATTATTTAATTCACACCTTTTGATTTTCTAAAATTTAAAAAAGAATTTTTCTTCTCTAGTACATTGCACTTGAGATATCCAATTAAGACATTAATTATAAATTAGAGATTCACATTGGTCAGAAAGGTTTTCTTTATTTGTTTCATTTGGATTGTTTTCCCAAAGGGTTATTATTATTATCATTATTATTATATATTTTTTTTAAAAAAAATAATTTGGAGATATTTTCTTTTACAAGTTTTCAACTACTTCAAATGATTTTGATTGACCAATTAAAGTCAAAAGAATCAAATAATTAGATCGACCTAATATCATGCTCAAATGTGATATTGATGTTTTTTTTTCCTTTTAACTAAAAAATAATAATAATTTAGAGAGATCAAATAAATATTTATATATTTTAGGAATTAATATTACATCTATTTTATTATAGTGTGGAGAAAGTTAACAATTATTAATAATTAACATCAATTTTTTACATAATAATGTAAAATTTTAAATATTTTAAATTTACTCATACGATTTTGTCCAACTAAAATTTTTATTAAATAAATGTATTTGCAATCTCATAATAATGATGAAATATACACAAAAAACACTCCTGAAATTTAAGATTTAAATTTTTAATATTTTTATTATCTATCTTTGTGCTAAATAAATTAAATAATAATGAAATATATTTTTAACATAATAATAAATGTACATTTTTTTTTTTTTTAATTCAATGCACCTCTCTTTATGATGTAACTAGCTTTAAACTCTTATTTAGAGTATCAAATCCTCCTTTCCTATTTGTTGGATTTTCTTGTACAAAATAATAATAATAATGAATGAATGAAAAAAAAATAAAAATTACTATATCCCCCTACCGCTCAATGATACATGAATGATAGAAAAATTTCCGGCCCAGAACTCGATCTACGGCCCCCTCAAGGTTAGGGGCCTAGCCTCAATAAGAGTGTGTTACAGGTACGTAGCTTTCTTGCAATTTATTTTCTAGCATTATTTGTATCTAAATCTTAGGATTGTAAATTACTATTTCTTTAAAAAGGTTTACTCTATCCTTTTAAGACTTAACTAATCTAAAGTTTTTTTTTCTAGAAAAAAAAAAAGAACTCCAAAGTTTAAATCTCTCGATTTCTGCTTCTATTTTTTTTTTTAAAAAAAAAAAAAACGTTTTAAAGCCACACACATGTAAGTTACAATAAGTTCAAAATATAATGATAAATTTAAATCTATGTGTTTCACGTGAACATTTTTGTCGTTAAGTTGGTAACAACTCAATGCTAAAATGTTACTTTGTTTAAAGTTTTTGTCTTGATTTCAAACTTTTTCCTATTCCAATTCATAATCTAAAAAACCGACAAAAAACCGACAGAATTAACAATTTAAATATATATATATATATATATATATATATATATATATACCAAAAGGGTAGTATGAATTTTCTTCCTCCCTATTAGGGTTTGACCAAAATGAAAAATAGTTTTATTGAAGCCTTTTGAAAAAGTGTAACACCAAATATGTGTGTTGGCCCCCCCAAGTTGCTTTTCTTATACAAAGTTGATAGCTTTTGGATGAGGTGAAATTTAATGCAATCTCAAGAACAAGTCATCACTTTTATGGCAATTTCAATTTTCAACCAACTTGCCCTTTTTGAAGATTGGGGAGAATATCTAATTTCTTTTGTTCTTCTCTCTCTTTTTTTTTTTATTATTTTTTTTATATTAACTTTGAATTCTACAAAATTAGTTAAATAATAATATATTATATACATTTTGTGGCAACTAGTATAGAAAGAACAAGTCATGTTATCTCACATGCATGATTAATTTGTTTAAAATATTAATATGTTAGAGACCATAAGCAGCCTGTTTTTAAATTTTTTATTTTGTATCTAATAGATTTACAAATTTCAATAAACAGATCATTGAAGTTTCAATTTTGTTTTTAATCGTTTGTTAATAAGTCATTGATTTATTCAATATTTTTTAAAATTTATGAACACGCTACACATAACGTTGAAAATGTATGGTCATATTAGACACGACATTCAATTTTCAATTTTATATCTAATTAATCAATTATTTTTAAACTTTTTGAAATATATCAAGAATATACATTTTTTTTTTATTTTAAGATTAAATAAACACAAACATAAAAATTCAGGACATGTGTTATTATATAATCTTCTAAAATACAATATGATCATGTTATTTTATACGATGCTTGTAGCCAGAAGTTTGTGTTTTCTCCCAACAATAAATAGATCTAAGTTTTATTATATTCACAACTTTTTATTAGATAATAATATATGTTTCTTTTAATTGTATTTTGTAAATTTATCATTAACTTTAAAAAGAACTTAATGGAAATATTTTTAAGGATGAATTCTTTATTATTCACTATTTCTTTTAGACTCATTTTTTTTATTGTATTTATCATTATTTAAATATACTTAAAAATGCGTTTTTAAAATTAAGTATGAAAATAACATCATTTTCTACATCTGACCTTCATATGACAATAATATTACATTGGTAACTTGAGAAAAGATGACCTGCAAAACAATTTATTTTAAATTTATATGTATATATATATATTTATCTTTAGTCTATTTCGTCAAGTCTAAATTCACCCCTAACAAATAATATATTAAATAAATAAATTTATCTTAACATTTAGGCCGTCTCCATTAATTCATTTTCATTGGATAATCTTTTAAGGAACAAAGAACAAACTTTTATTTTAATTATTTTTTACTAACACATTTTGAAAAGTTTATCATTGATTCATTCAATACTTAGAATGAGTTGGCAGCCATTTTTAGAAAGCATAAATAGAAGACAAAATAAAAATTCTCTAACAACAATAATAATCAATATAAATAATAAACATGCACACACATACATACACTACTTTGTCCCAAAAAAATATATATATATATAATACACAATACATATTTATATGGCTTCTAGAACTTTAAGAGAGGAAATATATGGATATGGCTTCTAGAACTTTAGAGAGAGAAATGTATCTGGATATGGCTTCTAGAATGTCTCAGGTTCACTTAACTTGGAAGTTGTCTTCTTTTCACTATAATTAATGCTTGGCTCTTTAGATTCCTTACTATTTTTCTTTTCTTTTTTTTTTTTTTCTTTTTTAAGTTCATGAATAAAGGTTTTTATTTACATAAAAAAGAGAAAAATAAAATAATATAACCCATAAGGAAGTTATAATTTTTTATGGAAAGAGGCAAAATCTTACCCAATCACCCTTTAAACTTTTTATATATAATTATAAATATTTAGAGCATATAATTTAGGGGGAAAAAGAAAAGTTAGAATTTTAAACAATAGTTGGTTCTAATAAGTATATCTACTTTGATCCACATATTCCTATGAGAACTTAAAATCAAAGGATTATATATATATATATATAAAGAAATTAAGTTCTAAAAAATTCCTATTTTAATAGTTTTTTTCAGTAAGGTAGAAAACAAATAATATAACCCATATGAAAACTTTACAATATATATGTTTCCTTAAAGAACGTAATTAAAAATTAGTATTTGAATAGATTTCTCCAAGAAAGTATCTGTTACGAATTTTGGGACGAAAAAAAAAAAAGAAAAGAAAAAAAGAAAAAAAGAAAAAAGAATTGAAATAATGTAAATAAGATGCAGAGATGTTAAACAATCAAATTTTAAATGATAGAGACAATAAGTAGAATAATTTTGACCCAATAATAATTAGAAAAGACAATATTTTTTAAAACAAGGTTTAAAAATCCCAATTAAATAGATTTATGCACAATAAAAATATAATCCGATTACTAATTGATTAATTAATTAATTAATATCCATTCTAATTGACAAATATAAATATACTATTTGGAATTAATAAAATTTAGCCTAATACATTTACAGTGAATATTTTAGGTTGTATTAACTATTTAATTTAAATTTTTATTACTAATAATTAATATTCTAACTAATTTATATTTATTTAATCATTTTAGTTATTAAATAAAATGATTAATTAAATTTAATTAATGTTAATATAAAAACAATAATTTTTTTATTTTAATTAATTAAATAATTAATTAATAGTAGATGATACTAAATTTAATTTATGACTACATTTATTGTTTTCTTACCTTTAATTGAGGAATTATTTAATTTTAGTTTATATATACAAAATTGATAAATCAAACACATATATTTACCTTCTAGACAATAATAATCCATCATATTCAACACAAATATTAATTATCCAAAACATTCAAAATTCAGATCTTAATTAGATGATGCAAACTTAAACTATAAGAACTAGAACAAAATTTTCAATCCAATATATATATATTCTCTTATCCATGGATTATAATTGAACATCAAAATCTTTCTTAATGAATGCACATTTTCCAATTCATCAAAAAAGAAAAAAATTGATGAAAAATACATCGTGCATCATCGACTATATTTATCTTTTTGCAGTCTACTCAGTCGTTCAACTACAATTTACCACGTGGCAAAACCTTCTTTCTTTATCTAAAGAAATATTATTGAATTTTTTACCTTAAAGTCGAGGTGAGCTGTGAAAAGATGGATACGGTCCAAAATGCAGCATTGGAAAAAGAGACACCAACGTTGAAAGGAAAAATTTGTTCATAAATGAAGCCGCCTTAGAGAGAGAAAAAAATAATATTTGCAGAGAGAGAAAGAAACAAAAATAGTAATTTTTTTTTTTTTTTCTCTCTCAAAAATAATTTTATTTTTCTCCTCAAGAGCCGGTTTTTATTTAAAAAAATTTTTTTTTTTTATCAAATTATATGATTTTAAAAATAAAATGAATATAAAAAAAAAATAATTTTTTTAGGGAGAATAAAAAAAAAAAATTAGAAAAAAAAAAAAATTTTGAAGGAGAAAAAAAAAAAAATTTTGAAGGAGAAAAAAAAAAAAATTTTGAAGGAGAAAAAAAAAAAAATTTTGAAGGAGAAAAAAAAAAAAATTTTGAAGGAGAAAAAAAAAAAAATTTTGAAGGAGAAAAAAAAAAAAATTTTGAAGGAGAAAAAAAAAAAAATTTTGAAGGAGAAAAAAAAAAAAATTTTGAAGGAGAAAAAAAAAAAAATTTTGAAGGAGAAAAAAAAAAAAATTTTGAAGGAGAAAAAAAAAAAAATTTTGAAGGAGAAAAAAAAAAAAATTTTGAAGGAGAAAAAAAAAAAAATTTTGAAGGAGAAAAAAAAAAAAATTTTGAAGGAGAAAAAAAAAAAAATTTTGAAGGAGAAAAAAAAAAAAATTTTGAAGGAGAAAAAAAAAAAAATTTTGAAGGAGAAAAAAAAAAAAATTTTGAAGGAGAAAAAAAAAAAAATTTTGAAGGAGAAAAAAAAAAAAATTTTGAAGGAGAAAAAAAAAAAAATTTTGAAGGAGAAAAAAAAAAAAATTTTGAAGGAGAAAAAAAAAAAAATTTTGAAGGAGAAAAAAAAAAAAATTTTGAAGGAGAAAAAAAAAAAAATTTTGAAGGAGAAAAAAAAAAAAATTTTGAAGGAGAAAAAAAAAAAAATTTTGAAGGAGAAAAAAAAAAAAATTTTGAAGGAGAAAAAAAAAAAAATTTTGAAGGAGAAAAAAAAAAAAATTTTGAAGGAGAAAAAAAAAAAAATTTTGAAGGAGAAAAAAAAAAAAATTTTGAAGGAGAAAAAAAAAAAAATTTTGAAGGAGAAAAAAAAAAAAATTTTGAAGGAGAAAAAAAAAAAAAATATATAGATATTAATGGAAATGATATAAACTATAAACATTAAATACTCTTTGCAAAAATAAATTAAAAAAACAAACAAACAAAAAAAAAATATATCAAATGCGTCAACAGATTCAAAATCACTCTAAGAGACATGTTCTTTGATCATTCGACATCAACTTAATGTTTAATTTTATACTTTTAACACAATTTTCACATAATCAAAATTGATTTTGAATGGTTAAATGCAAGTTACATTTAGTTCCTAAACTATGAGATAGTGTTTATTTGATTTTTTAAACTTTCAAAATTACAAATTTAGTTTATGAGATTTCAAACATGATTCATAGGTCGGTTCCATTAGACATAAAATTTAAATATATATCTAGTAGTTCAATTAATTTTCAAAAATTTTGAATCTGTATGGGACTTAGCTATTAGATATTGTTTGATGAGATTTTTAAAGAAATTTAATTTGTTGAATTCGAACTTTGTATTTGTATTGATTTCAGTGTAGTATAGTGTGAATACAATATCTAATAAATGATCCTTTGATGCTTTCTCTAACAAAAGTAAACATTAATTTTTGGGCTTGTTAATCTTCTTGGATGATCGGTATTTGGACTTGATGATCTTCTGGGAGGATCGATCTTTGGGCTTACTGATCTTTTTGGAGGATCGGCCTTTGGTTTTGTTGATCGGTTTGGATTGACCTCTGACTTGTTAATTAGTTTGGATCAGCCTCTGGCTTGTTGATAAACTTGGATTGACCTATGGCTTGTTGACCGACTTTGGGTCAGCTTGTGGCTTATTAATTAGCTTGGATCAGCCTCTGGCTTGTTGATTGACTTGGGTCGACCTCTGGATTGTTAATCGGCGTGGACAAGCCTCTGGTTTGTTGATTTACTTGGATCAACCTTTGGAGTTTATGACTTCAAGTGCTTCAAAGAGTCATCTGATCCTCTGGAAGTCTTATGAGCTTTGGTCTTTAGATCTTCAGGAGATCAAAAGTTCATCTTTGGAGTTTTTGTTGTCAATCTTTGGATCTTCATAGCTTTGGGGTTTCCGTCTTTAGAGTTTTAAAGCTTCTCTAAAATGGAGGAGTAAGAACTCTATTTATAGAGGTTTCCCATGGGCCTTTCATGGGCTTGGGCTTGTGCCTAATGTCCCAAAATTTCACATTGGGTTTGAATTATGTTGGACTTATGACCTGACAACTTTAATTACTTGACTCGACCCAATTTATAATTTTCACAAAGCACTTGAGCTTTTGTTGTGATGACATGGTAACTTGTGATTAGCCAAAATTTCTAATTCAACAAATACAAAATTTAAAAGTTCAAAAACCTATTAAATCTATTAAATACAGAAAAAAAAAAGAAAGAAAGTTTTAAAGACCTATTGGAAACTTTTAAACGTTCAAAAACCAAATAGTCACAAACCTCAAAATTTATGAAGTGATTTTAACCACTTCAAAATTATTCTTAAATACACCTAAAATCTTCTAAAATGAAAAGTGATTGTAGATAGAAATATGGTGAAGTTGTTAAAAAAGAAGTAGAAAGAGAGAAATCCTAAGTTCTATGGTTTTTGTAAAATCTCCGTTAAAATATATGAAGAATCAAGGAATTAACCTATTACATAACTAACATTTTATAAATGTTTTCGAATTTAGTAATATTTCATGATTAGGCTTCCCTAATATTTTAGGACATTTTAACTTTTTTGATTGGTTGCTCTCATATTTTAATTTCGTATAATTTTAAAATAAAAGAAACTATCATTTTAGAATTTAGCATGAGTTATACAAGGATTTTATTTTTTTTATTTTTATAGAATATCATCAATTGCATTATCTCTCAAGAATAAATTTTCAAAATATTTAATTTTTTTTATTAACATCATTTTTGAATTTTGGCTTTGTTTTTATTATTTATTAATTTTAGTTGATATTCATTTAATGCATGATCTTTCAGATTAATGTTTATTTCTTTTTATAAGATTTCATTTATTTTCTTCCATATCTCTAGTCGAAAATCAATTGCCTCTCCATTGAGATCTCAAGTATATATCGAATAATATTGGTAATATATTAAAAAATATAAATATACATCAGATATATTATTCGATGTATAAGACAATATATATTTACAAATTGTCTTCTTCATGCACTTATCAAATGTACCTTGATTTTATTTGTAAAAAATTCAAATATCTATCTATCTATCTAAAAAAATTAAATGATAAGAAAGGCTAAAAAGATAAATTAGGCTAGATATTTGTATAAAATAATAAGCTATTAAATTATTCATGTAAAAAATAAAAAAATTTAGACTATTGTACAATTAAACCTATTTATTTAGACTATACGGATTGAACGTCTATTTAAGATATATGGGTCTCAAGGCTGCATTTACTCAATTGGGGTCCAATAACTAAACTTCAACATTTTTTCCTTTGAAAAATGTCAATTTATTAAAAAAAGAGAAAGAAAAAAAAAAAGTAAACCCAATTAGAGATCTTTAGATTCTTTTATGTACTAAGAAAAAGAATAAAGGATATAATTAAAGGGTGGTTTTTAAATATGGACAAACAATTTTTTTATTAGACAAATAGCCAAATGATAAATTAATGAAGATATTTCATTTAACCAAAATATCTTTCCTATCAAATTAAAAATATGAAATCAAAACAATATACTAATTGAGGTCACGTTTGATAATAACTTGGTTTTTGGTTTCTAGGTTTTGAAACTTAAACTTATTGTCTCTTAATTTCTTACTACGATTTGCATTTTTCTTAAGTAAAAGAGGCAAAGTTTTAGCCAAATTCCAAAAAAATAAACAAGTTTTTAAAAACTATTTTTTCAGGTCTGGTTTTTAAAACACGGGTAAAAAAGAAGATACCACAATAAGAAAATAAGAAATTTAGAGGTGGAAGATGTGTTTATAGACTAAATTTTCAAAAACTAAAAACAAAAAATTAAATGATAACCAAATGAGCCTTAGACAATTAAAATCAATATGTTTACTTCTGGTACAAACCTTGGCCCATATTGTTCTACTTGTGTGGGCGTGTGGGCATTGGTTTTAAAATTTTGAACCCAGATATTAAACTAAAGCGGTTTCCTCTTAAAAAAAAAAAATTCAACCCAACGCAACCGAAGACCAAAAGATTGTATAAAAGAATCACAACTTTTATGAATCTATTTTGGTTGAGTTGGTGGATTTTTTTTCGAAAATTAGATTTTCTCAACACTCCTATTCCTATTTAACGTCATCTCTTCTTCTAGAAAATTTATCTATTTAATTTTAACATATTCCATCTTCTTTAATTATAACATTCATTTCAACATACTTCTTTTTTTTCGTATGCTTCATTCTAAACTTCTTCGCTTTTTTCTCTATTTTAGTCTCTACAACTTTTCTTTTAGATTTATGTTCCTAACTTTATCTCTCTCTCTTTGATATCCTTCCTCTAGAACTATGATAAATTTTAATTTCTTTCTTTGAAAATTGTTTCTGATCTTAATCCTTATTTTATTCCAATTTGTTTAAAATTTTATTTGTCTTGCTAATGTCTATTAAACTAATTAATACATTAGCTTTCCTTTTTACATTGGACTTTTGTGGCTTGAAGACTTATACTGACACCCAATTATTTATTTTCCATTCATTACTATATTCATTATGAAAAGTATCTTTATTTTAAAAGGAAATTATTATAATATTAAAAGAATCTCATAAAGCCACACTTAATTTATTGAATGATGAATGACAAGCCAACTTGATAGCTAGGCTCTAACGTTTCATCAACTTGATACAAGATCTCTAGAGAATCACACAAATAAATTAAATCTAGCATTTATATAAATAAAAACAAATAGCCTCACAAAAGTCCATTATAACATGGCATCCATTATTCTTTAATTTAACTTGTTTGTTGTATTATTGTTTATTTTGAACTATATTATTAACATATATAATATATATATAAGAAACATTTGGAAGTGATGGGTACATGATCACATACAAAATCATTCCTTTAGTTATTCAAAATCAGGTTTGATTTTATAATTTTAAATGTTATATTTTTAAAATCATTGAAATTTTATTTTAAAAATTAAAATCATGTTTAGAGTGATTTTAAATGTCCTAAAAACGTTTTAATAGGTGCTTTTAACTCTATATAACATGATAATATTTGTCAATATGAGCATTGTTTAACTGACTGAGTGTTACTTTGTATCAAAAGGCATGAAGTTTCGACACTCATATTCAACTAAAAAAATTAATATATATATATATATTGAGTTCAACAATATATAAGGTACGAGATTCGAATTTTTGACCTCTTGGTCGAGTGTACATATTTATGGTTAGTTAAAGTATGCTCATATTAGCTAATAATATTATATATATACAATTAATTAATTAATTATACCCAATTGGAAATTTTGTAACGGTATGAATTCATGGTACATTTGGGGATATAGGATGGTAGGACCTATCTAACTACTTTTAAATTTATAATAGTTGGTGAGTATTTTTTTAATTCATTCAGTAAATTTAAATAATGTTTATAAACGAATTTTAATTTTTAAAATTTTTTTTCTAAATGCTACTATACAAATGTGATAGCTACCGATATGAACATTCAATTGATTAAGATATATTTTGGGTCTTAATTAGTGTTTTAAAACGTGTTTTGCACCTGGTATTTCAATTTTATTTATCATGTTTATAAAGAGAGAAGAAGAATTCAAATTAAAACAACGCCACAATAAAAGAATAAGTTTCGTGTAGCAAATATGTTGATATTAAGTATAATATTTAATATTTATATTGAATTGTCATTATGTGTACTTTATTCACTCACTTTAATTATTAAAAAAAAAAAAATTGTAAATGCTACAAATCATAGGAATGTGCACTTGTTATACAGAGATACCTTAGTTTGAATAGAGCATAGACAAACTGTAAAGACAAATATTTCTAATGACAAAAAATTATCAATGACCGTAAATTTTGAAAAAAATAATGTTTCATCACCAACAATTAAAATATACTGACATTGTACCGATATCGAGATTTCAACCACAATTACAAGGGAAAAAGACAAATTTGCTGATGAATGTGATCCATAATTTTACCTTCACTACATTAACAAAGACAATGAAAAAGTTGTGACTTTTTCCAATTTATCGACATCCAAGTAATCGATTACAATACACAAAATTATTGGAGGTTGAGCATTTGTTCTTATAACTATCCATGAATATTTTAATAAAGGGTAGGAAAAATGAAAAGAAGAATGGTGAGAAAGCTTGATGTTGTTTATAAATTTATAGATGAAGAGAGAAGAGAAGAAAGAGTAACAACTAAGTAAATGCATAGTTTCTTCAAAATAATTTTTTTTTTATAAAAAAGTAAATTCTAGAAAGTAACTTTTAAAATGTTTTTTTTTTTTAAAGGTATACAATTGTGGTTGTTATCACTATAAAAATGAAAAAAAAAAAATGGAGAGAGGTAATTGGGATAGTGAGAATGGCATTTAAAGTAGAGAAGTAATTTTTCTTAATGCAAAGAATTTTTTAATTTATAATAAAATATAGGTAGTTATAACGATAAAGAAAATCAATAGTCGGGGAGGATCAAATAAAGAGAGAGGACAGAAAGTTTTGAGTAGGGTTTAAATAGTAGTGGGTGAGTTTTAATTGATTTTTTTCTAAAAATTTAAAACATACATGTGAGACAGAGAGAGGAGAGAGAGAAATGAGATTGTTTATGATTGTGAGTGCGTAATTAGTGGATGGGTAGAGTTCAAGGTTAATTTAGGCATTATCAAAATATACAAGGATCGAATTGTCCAAAAAAGTTTCTTCTTACCTTCGTACTTTTATATATATTATAGATTACTAGTAACTATTCTCTAAGAAAAAAATCTGTTGTATGGTTGGAAGCAAATCAATTTTTGGTAAATTTGAATTTTAAATCCAAATACATTGGTTATAGGATTTTGGTAAATACCAACATATTATGTATTAGATATTAATAAGGTCAATTATTAAATTTTTTATAATTTATAATTTTTTAAATAATAATTTAAAATATTATAGTTTGTTTGCTTTAGATTAATTGTAAAGTATCAAGAAAAATAACTTTAATATGGTATGATCTAAAAAAAACAAAACAAATAGTTGAATTCATCTTATAAAGAATTATGAGATGGATTTTACTTAGGTGAGAAATATACAAAGATGCATAAAATAAAATTTAATTTTCAGATATATAATTGAAAATTAAATAATTTACTAAATAGTGACATGTGATTCTATCCTAATCTAAATGTTAAATGTGTTTCGAAGGTGATTTTAATAATTTTACAAATAATCTATTATACGAGACACAGAAAACTGTTTAGATTTTTCTAAATCACATTTAATCCAACCAAAATCAATCTCAAATGCACCTAAGACATATGATAATCACCGATAAAATGTTTGATTCTTCTCGCTCTTAAATACTATATTGATTTATATATCTATCTATATATATAATAAGTACAATACGATAGCTTTAATTACATGGCAAAAAGGCAAATTCATATAATATTTTATGATACAATTTTAATAGTTAGAGCATAGTTCAACAAATTGATATTTGCTTATTTCTATTAAAGTTGGAGATTCAAGTTGTACTAAAAATTAATTTTAAATACAATTTTAATGACTTGAAAATTTCTACCAAATGCTAAAAATGTGGAAAGGAGTCAATTAAATAAAATGAATTTATTAAAAAGATAGATTTTTCACATGTAAAAGAAGTTTCAGGTTATAATTATGATTTCATATGTGGAAAAAAATATATATTATCAATTTTACTACAAATATATTTTCAAACCAATTACTTTATTTTTACTATTACTTTAAAAAAAAGGTCACTTTTTCCCTAGTTGAGAACAAGTTTAGTTTTGAAAAAGAAAAAACAAAAATTGAAACTCAACAAATGATATATTTACTCATGCTTTTTCTTGACATTGAATTATTTTTTTCTATACTTTTTTATATCACTATTAATTTTGTCTCTTTTTACTTTCTTATAACTTGTGAGTTTTTTAATGGAATGGAGTGGTTATATGCTTCATTCCATTAATTGTTTTTTTTGTCTCGTGTGACGAGAATGGACTAATAAGGATCGTTTATGAGTTGGTTAAGCTTTTCAAGTGTCTCGTTTATTTAGAATTTAAATTTATTGATTGTTTAGTTTTGAACCGTAAACATAATGTAAATAAACTTTCTTCAGCTATTAGTGGTTGATAATCATTAATTTTTAATTCTTTTGACTTTTTTAACTCATCAAACTCTTTGTTTGAAGAATGACTCTCCTCCATGAATTACTAAAGTGGTTTTTGTTTTATTTTATTTATTTTGATCTCTCTTTAGTCTTTCATCCTAAATACATACTCTAAACTAAAATTCCACAAATAATTAAAAAAATAAAATAAAATCAAATCAAATCCAACATATTATTCATAACTTCTATTTAGCACCCAACAAAAACCTTTGTTAATTTCATGTCAAATTTACTAATTATTTTTAAATTATTTAAAAGAAAATTAAATGAGATGTTATTATTTTGTCGAATTTCTTCCCTTTTTTCCTTTTATTTCAAAATTACCCATTTGAAAGGATTATTTTCAAATATAACAAAATGAATCAAACTATTTACACATATATAAAAATTTTATTGTCTATCAGCGATAGGTCGTGATAGACATATTTTTTTCCCAACTCTCTGCATTGCCTCTCTCTATATGAGTTTTCTTCAAACCGCAGCTCGCCCCAATTGTACTTAGTGATTTTCCCCCTAAAAACTAATTTTGTCCTATTTCTTTCTCCTTTGATTTTAATATATTTATCATGACTGGGAGGCCATAATGTTTGTTCATTATTGAGGGAAGACTCTCTTCGAAGTAAAGAACAAAGTTTACATATACTCAAATAGATTATTAACACACTTTTTTTTAAAAACCAAATCCAAACATCATCCACACCTCCAACTATAACATACAAAGTAAATTTACATTAGAAAAAATTACTTTTTTAGTTCTTGAGTTTTGAAGAATGTGCATTTAGTTCTTGGATTTTCAAAATATACCCTTTTTATTCTTCGAGTTTTTAAGAAAATATACATTATTTGGTCTCTAAATTTTCAAATTTTAATTTTTAAATCACCGAAATGTTTTAAAAGATCCTTGCAGCAATATATTTTTATTATTTAAAATTTAATTTTATGAACTTATTTTTTAAATCCAAAATGCCATATAAAAATTACTTCGAAGACCTTTTAAACCTATTTTAAAATTTTAGAGACTAAAAAATATATTTTTAAAACTTAGCAATCAAATATACCCATCCTACAAAATCAGAAACTAAAATAGTACGCTCCTAGACCAAATTTATGATTTAACCTCTTTTCAATACAAAAATTTAATATATTATAAAGACAAGGAATAAAAAGATTGAGACCCACTCCCCAATAATACTCAAAATCCCTCGTCAAATAATTATTTCTTCTGTTTTAAAAATCTTAACCTTTAAATATTTTATTAAAAGAAATACCATACAAGGACAAAGTTGGCACCATGCTTCATTCTAATTTTTTATTAGTAGAAAACAAAAATTAAAATACATTTCTTTAATGGATTGTAACAAAATAACGTCATCTTGAATTCCCTTTTGAATTTTTTTTTAAAAAAAAAATACCTGCCCATCAAATTAAGATATATTATAATAAGTAGAAGGAAGGTCCATAGCAGAATCCTGAATAAGCAGGTGCAAAATTTATATATTTTAATATTTTTTCAAATAAATATTAAATTTTTTTTATTATTTGATTTTTGAATACTTGAACTGAACTCAAAGATTGCGGTGCGGCGCACGTGTGGGGGTAGGCGGGCACGTAAACGACCAATAGGAAAATGGGAAAGCGGAATTTTCAACGGTCAAACTTCAAGGTCATGGGTGACCGTTTTGGTCTTCGGTCAGCTTCTTGGACTTTTTTATGGAAATATATATATATAATGATATTATGGGTTTGGATATATTGAATTGAAGGATGTAAATTCAATTTTAGGCTCTAGATATTAATTTTTTTCGATTATTTCATTTTTAATATATATAAAAATTCTTCATTTTATTGTGGGAAAGAATCTTCAAGAAACATCTTGTTCTTTCTTCAACAATTTCTGATAAAAGGGGGCAAAATCACAAGTTATCTTTACCACTGGCCTGTATTTCATTCCTCCTCTTTTCTCATTGTTCACCATATGAGGACTCACTGGAATAGTCCCGACAAATTCAGGGTTAGCGCAGGCAAGAAAACGGAAGAAGCAAGTCATTCAGGCCCTTGCTCGGGATCGAGCAAGATTCCCGGTTGAGGAAAAAAAAGTACGATATGAAAAGTACTAGATAGATTTAGAAAAAAATGTTTTTAAGGACAGCAACGATAAATTTATTTATTGGGGAAAGAAACTTTGCTAGCAAAATAAAATAATAATTTTCACATGTGCTTTGATGTTAAGTTAGAAAAAGTTCACAGCACAAATTTAAGTAAAAAAAAAAAAAAATACTTGTAGAGGTCTTACTTGCTTCTTCCAAAGCTTTTTGACCTATTTATAAGGTTTGTTTTCCTTATCTTATCAAAATTTCGTTTTCGCTAAAATGTTTAAATGCTCGAAATTACAAATGTTTGACATACTTAGATAATCATGTTTGTTTTGTAGGAATATTTTGTAAAATATCTGAAAATACTTAGATGATATGTTTGTTTTGTAAGATTTCTATTGGGGAGTGTCATAAATTTATATAATGTTTCAAGAATGTCCTTACGACTATTCATTAATTTGTAATTAATTTAATGCTAAATTATATATTAAAAAAATGCTCTTGAACTATGCACTTTCAAAAATACCTTTCAACTTTCAAAAGGTTTAAAAATACCTTTAAACTTTCAAAAAGCGTTAAAAAATACCCTTGTTGTTAGTTGTGGATGGAAACCATTAAATTTTTTGTTTAAAAAATAACTCTAAACTTTTCAAAAGTTTCAAAAATACACTTTATTCAGAAAAATTCAAAATACCTTTACGATAAGTATATGAACAGAAATTGTTAATACTTAATTGCAAAAATAACTTTAAACTTTAAAAAAAAAAGTTATAATTACTCCTAACATTAATATGGTGATCAATTTGTTTGAAGTTTTATTAAGTTCGAAAAGAATGAATTTTAAAACAAATTATATAGATATTCTCATTTTTTTTCATACATATACTCTCATTTTTCTCTTAATTTTCCAATTCTTAACCTACACCAATTTTCTCACCATCTAGAATTTTAAGTTAAAACATAAAATCCCATAAAATTTCACCAAATTCTAAAATCATAATCTCCCCTTAAACACACCAAAATGATTGAAAAAATATTAGTAGTTAATTGTGTTAATAACCAAATGCATTTTTTAATTTGAATTTTGGTATGTTTAAGGGGAGATTTTAATTTTAGAAATTTGTGAGATTTTATGGGATTTTTTGTTTTAACTTAAAATTTTGGTTGGTGAGAAAATTGATGTAAGTTGAGAATTGGAAAATGAAAGTATCTATATGAAAAAATGAGGACATCTATATAATTTGTTTTAGAGTTCATTCTTCTCAAACTTAAGAAAACTTCATACAAATTGATCACCATATTAAAGTTAGGAACAATCTTATTTTTTTAAAAAAAAAGTACTAAAGTTAAATTTGCAAGTAGGTATTAACAATGAAGATATTTTTGAATTTTTTTTTATTTTTGAAACTTTTAAAAAGTTTAGGGATATTTTTTGAACAAAATTTTAATGGTTTCCATTCAAAACTAACGGCAATGGTATTTTTTAACTTTTTCTTAGAGTCTTATTTTTGAAACTTTTAAAAGTTCAGGGGTATTCTTGACCTAAGGTATTTTTTATAATTTGACTCTTAATTTAAAATAATTTGAACTTATTTAACATATTTTTTATTAATTAAATTTCTTTTAGTTAATATGGTCGTATTATTTTATTTGTTATTTTTCCAACAAAATAATTATATATTAATTTAATAATTTTTTTTATAAAATAACTATTAATTTGAATTTGAATATCTTCCTAAAAAATAAAAGCAATTCCAATATAACTAACAGTAAAATATATAATTGACAGTATTTATCTAAATTATAAAATGAAAATAAAGAAAAGTAAAAGGTAAAAAAGTGAAAAGGGATATTGCCATTAACACAGGAGGTCATCCAAAATTCTTAAGATATCTTTTGTAAGAACATCATAGAAGTTGTCAAAATGATTGGAGTGATATGAACAAATCCTAAGAATTTTAATGAAATGTGTAAATCATATAGAGACCTAACATAAAATCACATGTCAAGCATGGAACTAAATTAAAATGGTAAATAAACTAAATTGGATATTAAAACTTTAAAAAGAATGTTAGTAAAGCAAGGTTATTTCTTAACAAAATGATAGTTGTGAAAGACTTCTAGGTTTGGTAAGAAATTGATTGGATCTTAGGCAATCATAACTTTTATATATATATATTTTCCTTTTTATTATTATTATTTCTTTACCATTGAGTTTTGGAAAAGGGACTAGAAAGCAAACTTTGTTCAATGAACCTAGAAATCCACTAGTAAATATAACAAAAAAAGAACTAGGTTGAAATTTTTGGCATTCACATTCATGTGAAGGAAAGAGATTTGTTTAAATTAGGCAAGGCTGCAAAGTTCCACCAAAAACAATAATGAAAATGATTGCTCATAGGGGACTTTTCTTTTGGAAAAAGAATGTAATTTATTTACTAAAAATAGTTGGACAAACTATGTATTAAATAGAAAAATTATTATAAATATAAAAAATATCAAACTATTTATAAATATAGAAAATTTTCATTATCTATTGGCGATATACTTACTATCACTGAGCCATAGAAATCTATCACGGTCTATTGCAGTCTATTGCTGATAGAGAAATTTTTTTATATTTATAAATATTTTAGCTCATTTTGTTATATTTGAAAACAACCCTATTAAATAATATATTATTTGATTGAATTACAAATTTGGTCTTTGTTTAAGTTTTAGTTTGTATCTATTTATTTTTTTAACTTTAAAAAGTGTTATTGTATTTAATTGATCTTTAAATGTTCGCGTCTAATGTCCTTCACCCATTTAACGTATTTTAAAAATTCATAAACCTATTTAGATACAAAATTAAAATTTTAAAGTCTCATTAAACATAAAACTTGTAATATATATATTTGTTGATTTTATAGTTTTGAAACGTATTAAACATTTTTAAAATTTAAAAATTTTATTAAACACAAAATTGAAACTTTAATTAGAAACTTAGTGGATGATTTTTAAAGTTTAAAGGCCTTTATAATTCAATCATTTATTAAATTCTTAATACTGCAAAAAAAAAAAAAAGTTAAATTATACAGAATAGCAAGAAGTTGTGGGTTGAGGTTTTAATTACGTGTTCTTAAACTTCTAAAGTGTTTCATTTTAAGTGTTTAGACTTTGGAATTATATTTAAAAAAAAAAAAAAAGGTGTCATTAAAGATTTTCTATTAAAATAAAAGAGGTAAATTGATGCATAGAAAGCAGACATAACATCATTTCCAGCTCTATTTCAATTACATAAAAGATTAAAACCGTCGCAGTCTCACATTAACATCATTGACAACATAAATCACATGAATAATAAACGATGTCATATATGCTTTTCAATTTTTACATACCAACTTAATTTGCGTCAATCTTTTTTTGTTTATCATTTGAATGAAAATATTTATCCAAAATTTGAACCATAGACTATTTGATCACTGACGCAACTATATTAGTTGAAATATGTTCTAGTAAAAAAAAATTAGTTGAAATATGTTCTTGTAAAAAAAAACTCCTAGATATTTTGTTTTTTTGTTCTTTCTTTGATTAAAAAAAATATCTACTAATTTATTTTTAGTTATATTAATATATAAAATATCTTATACATATGTCGGCGAAAAGAACTATGGTCCCAACATGCCATCCAATTCCAATGGAAATGTTTTTTCTTTTTAAGATTAATTTAAATTTGTATTTAATAAGTTTTCTTTTTACTTATTCGATAATTTTTAAGATAATTTTTAAAATGTATATATCAGTTAGATTTATATATAAAATTGAAGGTTTAAGATTCTATTATATTTAAAATTAAATTTTATGTATAAAAGATCAATAAACTTTTATAAATTTTTTAATACGTTAAAAGACGTATTATACATAAAGTTTGATTAATTTTATAAAGGGTGTTGTGAGAAATATGGACAAAATTTTAAATCAAATTAGTTTCATGTTTTTTGTCTTTTTAATTTTGTACTTTTTTTTCCTTATAAATTATATGTTTAATATCAAAAACTAAAATTCCATATTTGATTTGTCGAAACAAATATATTTTGCAGAGTAAAATTTTCTGCAAATAGTTAAAATTTTCATTTAAAATACCCAAAAAAATGAGCGTAGAACAAAAGTTTTAAAAAATATAAAAATTTAAATACAGAAAATTATTTTCAATTACAAACATGTTGAAATATTTACAAATAATAGAAAAATATCACAGTTTATCCACGATAGACCGCAATAGATCGTGATAAACTACTATTTCTATCATGATACATATAGTAGTCTATAACAGATAGACAGTAAAATTTTACTATATTTATAATATTTTAGTTCATTTCTTTTATATATGAAAACAACCATTTAAATAAAAGAAAAGAAAATAGATATATTGATAAAATATTGATATCGAAAGACATCTTTATAAATTATTTTGGCTATGAATTCAAATGTTTCTTTTGAGATGATGAAAACTTCTCTAAATAACTGTAACAAATCAAGTACAATTTTTAAAAACTAAGGCTTCTCTTAATTAGCAACCCATTCCGTTTGTTGTTTTCTTATTTTTGAAAAATGCAATTGTTTCTCTGCATTTTCTTTACATTGATTTCCATCTTTGTTAATGAAGCATGAGAATTCTCACCCAAATGTTAAAAACAATTTTTTTAAAAAAAAAAAGAAAAGAAAAACTTTGTGAATACATATTTTCATTTCGAAAATTTAATTAAAAAAATGAGTTGTTTTTAAATATAGCAAAATAAGTCAAACTATTTACAAATATTAAAAAAAATTATCAGCAATAAACCACGATAAACTTGGAATGAAATTTGTCTATATTTAATTTATAATAATTTTCTTAAAAAATTAAATATATCTTATTAAAAAAATGTGAAAATTGTACCAAAGAAACATACAAAGAGAAAACTAAAAGCAAATCGTAATAATTATAGAATAGAAATTTTCACTTTTAATTATTGTTGGCCTAATATTAGAGGGAAAAAATGTTGAAACTAAAATTATAACTATAATTGAAAAATAATTTCTTAAAGAAAAGATGCCCCTTTAATTCCCTAGAAGAAGAGAAATGAAAATGGGACATTTTCTTTTTTAAAATATATATAAATTATAACAAATAGATATTAATATATTATGTGGGTCAAGTTTTCCACCAAACTTAATCGAAGACTTATCCAAACAAGACAAGTGAATTTTAGAGCGAGAGAGAAGCAAATTGACAAGTTGTCTTTGATCAAATGTATCTATAATTAATGTTTGGTCATTTATGTCTTTTCCATTTTTTTTCTTTTTAATAAATGAAACTCCATCTTATTTATGTTGGCCCCTCCACTCTAAAATTAATTATTCATCCTTTATGCGAAATCATTTATATTTGCCAAAGAAATGAAAGAAAAAAAAAATTTAAAAATAGAAAAATGGTTGAAAGTCATTACAAATATAGCAAAATTTTATTAACTGTGATAAATATATATAGACATTTATCACTGTACCAGATAGACACATATAGATGTCTATCTAATTCTATCGTGGCTCATCACAAATAAAAGTGAAATTTTGCTATATTTGTAAATAATTTGATAATTTTTCTATTTATAATAATTTTTGAAAAAAAAATGTGTGCTCCTTTTTCTAATCATTTTATTGCATTTTCAAATTATTAATTTAGATATATTTTCCTTTTAATAAGAAAAAAGACCTTAAATTTGGATAAGTAGTTTAATTACTACTTTTGAAAATCAAATTTAAAAAAATATTCACAAAACGCACATGTGCGTCAAACAAAATCAAAACGTAGAAATGTCGGTTTATATAGTTAAACCTAACTATGAAATTAATAGCAATAATATGGTTTAATTATAGCAATAAAATTTCCAAACTATGTAAAACGTATTTAAGACCATGGAAATTAAAATCAACACTAACAAAATAGTTCTATGTTTTGTTTGTCAAAAGAAAAGGTCTCGTTCATTATTTATTCTCATTTTATTATAAAATTGGGTTCAAATGGATTTTCTATTTCGATAGGAGTTTTTGAATAATATTAGAAAGATTTAGGCTTTGTTTGGAGTTGCGGTAACTTTTAAAATAATTGATGGTAATCATATTTATAGAAAGATTAGTTGTGAAATTAAGTAAACCAATATTCAATAAATTTTAACTTGAGATTAAAAAAAAAAAGTTATAATGTTGGGTAAATGAGTTTTTAAATAATTTGAGGAAGACTTAAGCTTTGTTTGGGGTTGTTATAGTTTTTAAAATAATTGATGGTAACTATACTTCTAGAAAAATTAAAAATTAGTTGTGAAATCAAGTAAATTAGTATTTGGTAAATTTTATCCATAAAAAAAAAAAAGTTATATCGTCGGGTAAATAAATAGGAAAGTTATTTTAGAAATAATAACTAAAATATACTTATTATATTAAAAAATTAATAACTAGGATATAATTTTTTGAAAAAAACTTATGCATTAATTTTATGAGGATTAAAGGGTAAATTTGATTAGGTAGAGAGATAGATGTATAAAATAAATCTTAATTTTAGAGAATAAAATTAAATATTAAATTTTAATTAAAAACTATATTTGATTTTAGGAGAATCTAAAAGTTGGTAGGTTATTGATTTTAGAAGAGGTTTAAAATGAGCGTGTTTTAAAAAGTGATTTTAACCGATTTAATCTCAATCTATTTTACCAAACATAAAAAATGGTTAAGATTTTTTTATAATCACTTTCATCCCTCCCAGAAGTAACCCCAAACGCACCTTTAATGTGAGTTTTATTTCTAAACTTTATACGTTTTTGGATGTAACTCACAAACAAAGATAAATGTTGTCACGGAATTTTGAATCGAATGACGTAATTGACATAAAACATGAATAAAAGCGACATGATCTAGAAAATAACAAAATTCAGGTTGAAAGTAGTACGTTAGAACCAAAGTTGACCTAGGGGAGATGGTTGCCTTGGACCAATGAGATTGGCCTCGGCCAGCCTAACAGTATACCAAATGGGGTATGCCTCGACCCAAAACATCATCTTAAGCCCAAAATGGGCCTAGGGAATGTGCTTTGCCTTCGCAAAGGCAAAGGCTGAGCATTACAAAATGTCCAATGAGACATGCCCTAGCCTAGTGAACGGAATGGTTATCTAAATGTAGCTCCAAAATGAAATAACTTGTGTCATCTACTCTTATATTCTCATCATTATAGTACAAAAGAAAAACATTGATAAAGATAACACTTGAAATTTAAATAGACATATATACACCAACGAACAAGAATAAAATGTAAAATTTTCACAAATTACAAGAGCGAATGCAACCTACAATCATGGGATTAAATTTTCATCAACCTATCAATATTTTCACATTTCCGTAGATTTGACATTAACATAAGAGGTGAATCGACATTTTCATTATATCAAAAAAAAAAAAAAACACAACGTAAAAAAATAAACAATAAATATGATAGAAATTAACAAATATGTTAACTTGTTTTAAAATTATAAAAGGGTTATTTGTAAATTTTTAATTTTTATAATATTTTTTTTCTAAAAATATCCCTCGCATGGATATTTCTGTAGACATTTACATAAAATTAAAACTTGCCTAAAACACTAAAAAACATTGGGTAACTAATTGATAAAAGGAAACATTAGGGTGGTTTGTGTAATTATCTTCAAACTTAAAAGCTGAATGAAGTGGAAAAGAGAAGGAGGTGACGCACATACCGACAAAGAACAAATGGCGTGTGGATCACCGATGACGTCAGCTATTTAATGTCCATATCCAAATCCCAATTTAAACACGTGACTAAATTCCCCCACAAACAACTTGCACATTTTTTTGTGAACTTTCTTAGAAGAACCCTTCCCACTTTTAAAACGACATCCATTATTATTATTTTATATTTCCTTATTTAATTATTTAATTATTTCTCAATTTAATTATTTTCCAAAATTGGCCCACAAAGTCCAAGTTCATGAATCTCATTTACCTATTTATACCTTTCATATCCCTAAATCTTCAATTTCATTCACACTCATCCCTCTCTCTCTCTCAATTTTCTTTTTTCTTTTTTTTTTTTTTTTTGAAATTTTTGATTTTTGATTGAAATAAAAATGATGTACGGACAGAGTAATGGCTGTGAATCCGATTTTGTTCTTTTGGAAACCATACGGCGCCATTTGTTGGGAGAATCCGACGCTTACCGATGTGGGAATTTCGCCCTTGCCGGAACCGCCTCGCCGGTTTTCTGCCGGAGCTCCAGTTTCGGCAGCTTGTACCCTTGTTTGACTGAAAATTGGGGCGATTTGCCTCTAAAAGAGGATGATTCCGAGGACATGGTCATCGCCGGCGTCCTCCGTGATGCCGTCAGTGTTGGTTGGGTTCCGTCGCTCGGCGCTTCGCCATCGGATGCCTTCAATTTTGGATTCTCCGATGTCAAGCCGGAGCCGGAGATTCTCCCGCCGGTGAACATATTACCGGAAGTTAAGGTGGTGGTGGCGGAGGCGGCGGCGGCGACGCCGTTGCCGGCGGTGGTTCCGGCGAAGGGGAAGCATTACCGGGGTGTCCGGCAGCGGCCGTGGGGGAAGTTTGCGGCGGAGATTCGAGACCCAGCAAAAAACGGAGCTCGGGTTTGGCTTGGAACGTTTGAGACGGCGGAGGATGCGGCACTTGCTTATGACCGCGCCGCTTATCGAATGCGTGGCTCGAAAGCTCTTCTCAATTTCCCACTTCGAGTTAATTCGGGCGAACCCGACCCGGTTAGAGTGACATCGAAACGGTCATCGCCTCGATCGTCGCCAGAGCCTACATCATCGTTGTCGTCGGTAGAGAGTGGGTCCCCTAAGCGGAGGAAGAAGGCGGACGGCTCGGCAGTGACACCCGCTCTAGCTTCGCCGGAGTTGATTCAATTGGTGGTGGGGACCAGTGAATTGCAAGTGGAAGCTGGCGTGGCAAAGTGTACAAGTGGCGAGAAATGATTGGGTGATTAGTGGTGATAGTGAAAGAAGGGAAAAAGGCAAGAAACAGCACTTGAGATAAAAAGAAAATTATAAAAAAAAAAACTTTGTAATTATTTTTTGAGGACATATTTTAGGGATAGGATTGGTAGATTTTCTTTGGAGTTTCAAAATTTTGGGATTTTTCAAAGATATAAAATTTCCCAAAAAAAAAAAAAAAAAAAAGAGTGGAAAAGAAGTATTGGTACATAATGGGGTGGTTGGATTTGCTAAAGCAAATTTGTTTATTGTTTAGAAAAAGATTTCCCTTTGAATGGAATTTTTATATTCTTTTCATCTTCCAATTTTGCTTTAATCTAATAATTATCATAAAGTACTAAATATATCATTTTAAATAAAATGAAAATGAGGTGTTATGTTCTCAAAGTCACCAATTAGAAATTTAGATTAACCATAGGAGGTCAAACTAAGATTATTAAAAAAAATCAAATCTTTATTAACTATATTTGTTGGTTAAGTTCAATGTACCAAAGTATAAAATTAAAACTTGATTTCTTTTGTTTTAATAAAGATAAGATTGGTTGATTTGGGCTATTCAATTTATTTTTGGTTGGTTTTCTTGGAGCTACCCATTATGGTTTCTACAAAGTTTAATAATTTTTATTTTTCTTCAATATTAATTTTAATTTTAATTTATTTAATTTGATAACATACATCGAATTTTATTTTGCTGTCAAATTATACTATTTTATCCAAAATTCATCTAATGAAATGTCACGCTAGCATTTAGTCGAATGATGTAATATATACGAACTTAATAGGATACAAAATATTAAAAATATGACTTTATTATTTATTTGAGGGTAAAAAGGGCAAATTTGAACTTGACACTTATTTTAATACTTTTGGTTACTTACCCACTTGCATATTTGACAAAAATTAGTTGTTGAACTATTTTAAAGTTGCTAATATTTAATTTACTTTATCTTTTCTGAATTTTCATTTTTATTTTTATACTTAGCCCAATGAGTTTTAAACTTTTTTTTTTTTAATTATTTTTTTTATCAAAATCAACTCTAAACTTGGATAAATGGTGATATTAACACCTTCTTAGAATTAATATTTTGAAGGCTAAGGTTGGAAGAATGGATGAAGACAACAAGTGATAATTGAGGTCTTTAATTGGACTTTTGGATATGTAATTAGATATATTATTTTTGTACAAACAACATTATATTTCAATTTATTAACTTTTATTACGTTTTACCAAGTTGAAAATAAAATGGTACCATAATTTATTTATTGAAGTGATATAAAACAACACTTCTACTATTGATTTCGAAATTATAATTTAAATTGCACATATGCAACGAGAAATCTTATCCAATAAATACAAACTTATAATTTATGGACATAAAATTAAAATTTTAACGTTCATGTAATAATTAAACATTTTTAAAAATTTATAAATCGAATAGATATAAAGTTTGAGGGATTAAATTTGTAATTTAAGTAAAAAAAGAAAAAATAATAAGTGCGAAAAGATTATATATGAAGCGGGTCAACTAAAAACTCTTTAACAAATGGCATTGGACAGTTTGGGTTGTTTCTCCCATATTTCGTTGACTTTCAAAACCTTGACCATTGACTTTTCTCCCTCTTAATTTCAAAAACCATTTTAACTTTAAATCCAACTTTCATACTTAGTTTAGTTTTGTTTAGGTGTTAAGATTATTAAATATTCTATTGTAATCTTAATCATTTGGCTGGAACAAGAAGTCAAATTTTGATTGAACATCTAATATTTTAAGTGTTTTGCTTCTTCATGGTTCTATTGTTTGTTGAGTAAATTCTATTTGATAATCATTTAATTTTTTAAAAGTGTGCGTATTTTTTACGATCTTTTATAATATTTTTTTTCCTAAATTTTTAAGAGTGCTATTTGAATTTAGCCAACTTTCGAAATAAAAAATATTAAAATTAATATTAAAAACTTTTTTTTTTAGTTTTTCGAATTTAAAAAACACTTCTGATATGTAGACCACAAAATTAATATGTGGAAGTAGTATTTATATGTTTAATTTTCAAAAACAAAAGACAAAACATGAAAGTCTATATAAACAAAACTTCTAATATGTAAATCACAAACCATGGTTTTTTGTGTTTTTGAAAGGTAGGCCTATGTACATTTGTTTGTTTTGTTATTTACATTTTAAAAATGTTTTCAAAATATAATTAAGCAAGTTTTGAAAAAAAAAAACTTAAAAAAAGTGTTTTTAAAAACTTTTGTTTTTTTGGAATTTGACTAAGAACTCAAATATTTATTTAGAAAAAATAAAAATCGTAACAATAGAAGAAATTACTTTTAAGAAAAAACAATAGAAGAAAAAAAAACATCAACCAAAAAATTAAGAAACCAAAAAAGTGCATGGACGCATTTTAAAATATAATATTTTTACTCAATTTTTTAGTTTAATTCATAAGTTTCCTCAAATTTTCAGTTTAATTTATAAGTTTCAAAAAGTTAATTTTGAGTTTTTGTTTCAAATTAATCTTTATATTTTAGAATTTAAACTTTTTAACCTTAATTTTCATTTTTGTTTCAAATTAATCTTTATATTTTATTTAAACTTTTTAACCTTATTTTTTTTTTTAATAAAATGCTCATTTCAAGTCTTTCACTTTAATGTTTATTAAATAATCTAAACTAATTAAAAAGTAAAATTTTAAATCCTTATTTTTTTTAATAAAATGCTCATTTCAAGTCTTTCCCTTTAATGTTTATTAAATGATCTAAAATAATTAAGAAGTACAATTTTAAATTTAATTTAATAATAATAAATGTAGTAAAATTTCATCACTTATAATTCTTTTAAATTAATTAATAAAGAATGACACTTAAAAACTTAAAGTTAAAAATATAAATCTGATCTAAGTAAAACAAGAATTACATTTTTGAAATGGATTTAAAACTTAAGTAGGTTGAGGGATTTTAAAATTTAAAAACTAAATCAAAACTGACTCAAAATCTATAGAAGAAAAAATGTCTTTTTGTTTCTGTTTTTTTTTTTTTTTTTTTTTTCTTTTAAATAATAAATGTGCACGTTCAGTATTTTAGAAAACAGAAAAACAAAAGGAGAAAAAATGGAAGACGGAAAGTTACTAAATAGACCTACACTATCCGTACCATATTTTCAATAAATAAAATTACTTTCACCATTTACTTTCCTTTTCATCAGATTCCGGGGATGGATTATACAAATCTCCATACTCACACATATTCTTATAAATTCAAACAATAATGTACAGTTTTCCTGAAATATATTCGATCTTTTATTAAAAAAACACTAAAAAAATATAATAACAAAGACCAAAACAATCTTAGGAAAAAGGGGAAATCTTATCTTGACCTTATCAGAAAATCTTATCTTATCTTTGAAAAATTTGCTAAAATCTAGATTTAGTGGGACAGGACCCCGCCTAAAGATAAGGCGCACTAAACAAAAGTAAACGAAAGCGGTAAAGATAGATTTGATATGTCTGCTGCTTTGTCGTTTCTTCAATCTGATCGCTTGTCTGAGAAGATAATGACGTCACCCGATCGTCTTCTGCCTGGCACGGAATACAACTCTTGATTGATTAATTCCTTTCTTTGTAGCGCACATGCTCCCAGTCGGGACTTACTACGGCTCCCTGCCTTGCTACCCTCGGAGCGCCCGCAGGCCCTGCTACAAAAATCGGAATTAATTTCTCAAGAGTTCTCCTAGAAATAATCCCATTCAGAGCTATTCCTTCCGCCATCTGCGTTGCCTGAGGTTGGTGAGTCCTCTGCAGAAGTACATCATCTCCGTCATGGAGTCTTCTCTTACAATTGTTCTTCTTGAAGAACTGAAATCAGCAGACTTGAGGAAAGCGATGATAAGGTCGGAATACAATGACCTTATCTAAATAAATACAAAGAAATTTAAACAAATTAATTTACATTTATTTACAGTAATATAAAATACCCTTGAAATAAATTGAAATACCGATTTTGGATTAATATGGCTGAGTATCCAAAAACGGGTCATTGACATCGATACCGTCGAATGGATCGAAATCCAAGTCGTCGACATCGTTGACGGAGGCCGGTAAGGCTTCCTCTTGAAGATCGTCGTTGTCGTCTGAAAGGTTTACGACAACATTGTTGACGACGGAGTTGAACTCTTGCTGAGTGCTTGCTTCAGCGAGGGTTGACATGACTGCGTTCTTTGTGAGGAGAAAGGCTTCGTCCTCTTGGCGAGTCATATCTTGAAGATGGACGTTGGCTTTAAACCATTCTTTGATCTTGCCAACTTCAAGGTGAGAATAGTTGAATTTTTCCCACCATTTGATCTTGAGAGTTTTACTCAAGGCTTTGAAGTTACCTGAAGGTCCTAGCTGGAAATTNTTTCATCTTCCAATTTTGCTTTAATCTAATAATTATCATAAAGTACTAAATATATCATTTTAAATAAAATGAAAATGAGGTGTTATGTTCTCAAAGTCACCAATTAGAAATTTAGATTAACCATAGGAGGTCAAACTAAGATTATTAAAAAAAATCAAATCTTTATTAACTATATTTGTTGGTTAAGTTCAATGTACCAAAGTATAAAATTAAAACTTGATTTCTTTTGTTTTAATAAAGATAAGATTGGTTGATTTGGGCTATTCAATTTATTTTTGGTTGGTTTTCTTGGAGCTACCCATTATGGTTTCTACAAAGTTTAATAATTTTTATTTTTCTTCAATATTAATTTTAATTTTAATTTATTTAATTTGATAACATACATCGAATTTTATTTTGCTGTCAAATTATACTATTTTATCCAAAATTCATCTAATGAAATGTCACGCTAGCATTTAGTCGAATGATGTAATATATACGAACTTAATAGGATACAAAATATTAAAAATATGACTTTATTATTTATTTGAGGGTAAAAAGGGCAAATTTGAACTTGACACTTATTTTAATACTTTTGGTTACTTACCCACTTGCATATTTGACAAAAATTAGTTGTTGAACTATTTTAAAGTTGCTAATATTTAATTTACTTTATCTTTTCTGAATTTTCATTTTTATTTTTATACTTAGCCCAATGAGTTTTAAACTTTTTTTTTTTTAATTATTTTTTTTATCAAAATCAACTCTAAACTTGGATAAATGGTGATATTAACACCTTCTTAGAATTAATATTTTGAAGGCTAAGGTTGGAAGAATGGATGAAGACAACAAGTGATAATTGAGGTCTTTAATTGGACTTTTGGATATGTAATTAGATATATTATTTTTGTACAAACAACATTATATTTCAATTTATTAACTTTTATTACGTTTTACCAAGTTGAAAATAAAATGGTACCATAATTTATTTATTGAAGTGATATAAAACAACACTTCTACTATTGATTTCGAAATTATAATTTAAATTGCACATATGCAACGAGAAATCTTATCCAATAAATACAAACTTATAATTTATGGACATAAAATTAAAATTTTAACGTTCATGTAATAATTAAACATTTTTAAAAATTTATAAATCGAATAGATATAAAGTTTGAGGGATTAAATTTGTAATTTAAGTAAAAAAAGAAAAAATAATAAGTGCGAAAAGATTATATATGAAGCGGGTCAACTAAAAACTCTTTAACAAATGGCATTGGACAGTTTGGGTTGTTTCTCCCATATTTCGTTGACTTTCAAAACCTTGACCATTGACTTTTCTCCCTCTTAATTTCAAAAACCATTTTAACTTTAAATCCAACTTTCATACTTAGTTTAGTTTTGTTTAGGTGTTAAGATTATTAAATATTCTATTGTAATCTTAATCATTTGGCTGGAACAAGAAGTCAAATTTTGATTGAACATCTAATATTTTAAGTGTTTTGCTTCTTCATGGTTCTATTGTTTGTTGAGTAAATTCTATTTGATAATCATTTAATTTTTTAAAAGTGTGCGTATTTTTTACGATCTTTTATAATATTTTTTTTCCTAAATTTTTAAGAGTGCTATTTGAATTTAGCCAACTTTCGAAATAAAAAATATTAAAATTAATATTAAAAACTTTTTTTTTTAGTTTTTCGAATTTAAAAAACACTTCTGATATGTAGACCACAAAATTAATATGTGGAAGTAGTATTTATATGTTTAATTTTCAAAAACAAAAGACAAAACATGAAAGTCTATATAAACAAAACTTCTAATATGTAAATCACAAACCATGGTTTTTTGTGTTTTTGAAAGGTAGGCCTATGTACATTTGTTTGTTTTGTTATTTACATTTTAAAAATGTTTTCAAAATATAATTAAGCAAGTTTTGAAAAAAAAAAACTTAAAAAAAGTGTTTTTAAAAACTTTTGTTTTTTTGGAATTTGACTAAGAACTCAAATATTTATTTAGAAAAAATAAAAATCGTAACAATAGAAGAAATTACTTTTAAGAAAAAACAATAGAAGAAAAAAAAACATCAACCAAAAAATTAAGAAACCAAAAAAGTGCATGGACGCATTTTAAAATATAATATTTTTACTCAATTTTTTAGTTTAATTCATAAGTTTCCTCAAATTTTCAGTTTAATTTATAAGTTTCAAAAAGTTAATTTTGAGTTTTTGTTTCAAATTAATCTTTATATTTTAGAATTTAAACTTTTTAACCTTAATTTTCATTTTTGTTTCAAATTAATCTTTATATTTTATTTAAACTTTTTAACCTTATTTTTTTTTTTAATAAAATGCTCATTTCAAGTCTTTCACTTTAATGTTTATTAAATAATCTAAACTAATTAAAAAGTAAAATTTTAAATCCTTATTTTTTTTAATAAAATGCTCATTTCAAGTCTTTCCCTTTAATGTTTATTAAATGATCTAAAATAATTAAGAAGTACAATTTTAAATTTAATTTAATAATAATAAATGTAGTAAAATTTCATCACTTATAATTCTTTTAAATTAATTAATAAAGAATGACACTTAAAAACTTAAAGTTAAAAATATAAATCTGATCTAAGTAAAACAAGAATTACATTTTTGAAATGGATTTAAAACTTAAGTAGGTTGAGGGATTTTAAAATTTAAAAACTAAATCAAAACTGACTCAAAATCTATAGAAGAAAAAATGTCTTTTTGTTTCTGTTTTTTTTTTTTTTTTTTTTTTTTNTGTAGCGCACATGCTCCCAGTCGGGACTTACTACGGCTCCCTGCCTTGCTACCCTCGGAGCGCCCGCAGGCCCTGCTACAAAAATCGGAATTAATTTCTCAAGAGTTCTCCTAGAAATAATCCCATTCAGAGCTATTCCTTCCGCCATCTGCGTTGCCTGAGGTTGGTGAGTCCTCTGCAGAAGTACATCATCTCCGTCATGGAGTCTTCTCTTACAATTGTTCTTCTTGAAGAACTGAAATCAGCAGACTTGAGGAAAGCGATGATAAGGTCGGAATACAATGACCTTATCTAAATAAATACAAAGAAATTTAAACAAATTAATTTACATTTATTTACAGTAATATAAAATACCCTTGAAATAAATTGAAATACCGATTTTGGATTAATATGGCTGAGTATCCAAAAACGGGTCATTGACATCGATACCGTCGAATGGATCGAAATCCAAGTCGTCGACATCGTTGACGGAGGCCGGTAAGGCTTCCTCTTGAAGATCGTCGTTGTCGTCTGAAAGGTTTACGACAACATTGTTGACGACGGAGTTGAACTCTTGCTGAGTGCTTGCTTCAGCGAGGGTTGACATGACTGCGTTCTTTGTGAGGAGAAAGGCTTCGTCCTCTTGGCGAGTCATATCTTGAAGATGGACGTTGGCTTTAAACCATTCTTTGATCTTGCCAACTTCAAGGTGAGAATAGTTGAATTTTTCCCACCATTTGATCTTGAGAGTTTTACTCAAGGCTTTGAAGTTACCTGAAGGTCCTAGCTGGAAATTCCATGAAGGTCCTAGCTGGAAATTCCAGCAGAAGATCCAGGGAATTTGAAAGTATAAAGCAAATCTAAACGTCCTAGCTTAAAAAAAGTGTTTTTAAAAACTTTTGTTTTTTTGGAATTTGACAAAAAACTCAAATATTTATTTAGAAAAAATAAAAATCGTATTTAAGAAATTATGAGAAAATAAAAAAATTTTCAAAAACAAAATTCAAAAACCAAATAGTTGTCAAACAAAGATAAATGATTAACAAACCAAATCTAAATGTCTTTATATCAAGTTTTTGTTAAATTTTTTATTTTAAAAAATAACCATATTAGATATATTTTACACAAAGCTTAAAAATCATGTGGTAGTAAGAGTTTAGCTAGCGATAATAGACATGCACTATTTTTCTTAGGATTAGAGGTTTGACTCTCTATCTCCACAACTACGTTGGATTTAAAAAAATTAGGAAAAAAAAAAACATAACACTAATAATATCTATTTAAAAAAAACTAAAATAACATTTAAAATTGAATATTTATTATTTTCTTGGAAGCAAAAAATAAATTTAAAAAAATTCCAAAGTTAGGGGCATTTGACAAGCAGCTCACGTTCCTATTTATCCAATTTTGGCCGCATAATTACTTTTTTTTTATATTAATTATATTTATCTCAATAAACTAATTTATTTATAAATTATATAATTTTTTTTAAATGTCGTATAATCTATATTAACTGATGATTGTGTGAAATTATTGCCATTAATCAAAGTCAATTTATTTATGAACAAATTTTATCTCAGCTTTTTAATTAACAATTTTAATAATATATTTTTCATTATCTTTTAAATTAAAATTTGAGATAATTAAATTTTCAGAACTATATAACTAATAATAATGGTTTATACTGGATTTGTTGGAATTGTTTTGGCCTCGGTATCCATTTTGTTTTTTGTTTTTGGTTTTTGAAAATTAAGTCTATTTCTTTTACATTTCTTACAATGATTTGCACATCTATTAAGTATAATGGTTGAATTCTTAGCAAAATTTCAAAAACAAAAGCAAGTTTTTAAAAGCTACTCTATTTAATTTTCAAATTTTTGCTTGATTTTTTAAATTATTGGTAAAAAATAGATAACAAATGAAGAAATTTGAATGTGAAAATAGTATTTATAGACTTAATTTTTAAAAATAAAAACAAAAAATTGAAATACTTACCAAACGGGACGTTTATTATAGTCAACATAATACTTATAATATTAAAATAAATCACCCAAAATGAATAATGTTCTTAAAATCTTAAATTTAATATGGAAATTATTCAAAAAGGACATGCATTTTATTTTTCAAATGGGTTAAACTTTAAGGGAAAGAAACTCTAACTTATCTAAATTTGTCAAAACAAATGGGGGTTAGAAATCTTTTAAAACTTTCTAACAAAAATTTAGACCTCATTAATGAGGTGGTGATATAGAACAAAAATTTTGATTGTCACACCATTTTAGATGATCATCTTCCCATTGTTTCAAATCTCAATTTTCGTTAAAAAATTTAAAAAATTTCTACTTAAAAGTTGCTTTTGAAACATTTTTAGGATCAATAATATTATTGAAACTTTTGAAAAATATTTTAAACAAGTAAAATATTAGAGTATTTTCTTTTATATAATTTAACTATTACATTATTAAGTATGGTTTGATGTATTTATTTATTTTAGTTGGGAATGGAATATACTAAAGTAGTACAAATAAAAAATTCCTATTAACTTAAACAAACAATTCTTTTTCCAATAAAATATCTATAGAAATATCTAGTTGAAGAAAATATATAAAGTAGTGAAATTTGTGAATCCAAATAGTCATGTGGTGTGTGTATAAAGTTTAGTCATCCTAAAACAAGACTTTAGGTTATAAAACAAGACTTTAGGTTATAATCCTACGTTGAATTGTCTATTTTAACTTGTTTTTATAAAAATAAATTTTATTTTTTGCACGTGAAACTTATTGGTCTAAAACAATATATATTAAAATGTTGAAATTTGTTATATGAATAGTACCATTAAATATGTCAGAAACACTATACCGGAATGAATCTAAGCCCAACAACTTTACATTGTTTCCTTAAGACAATTTTACTCACTCTAGTGCTTAAGTTTCATTCTTCTAGGATAAAATAGATTACCTTTGTTATGGAAGCAACACCTCGTCTACAAGATCTGGAAATAAACCTCACTTCAAAAACTTTATTAAAAGGGAAAAAGTTTCATGGAGAAAAATAATGCTTATAGAAAAGTTTTTTTTTTTTTTTTTTTTTTTTTTTGCAATTTGAAGAATAGACATATCTATGGACTGTTTGTGATCATTCGAATAGTCGTGTCCCTTTTTCAAGTTGGTTATTTTCGAAAAGACAAGTTCATTCATGAAACAATACAACTCTACACAAATGGTCACATACCATTTATTCCAACAAATATTTGTATATTTTTTAATATATGTATATTATATATTCAATGAATTGTTTTATTTTATCTTTCCCATTCAATTTTTATTTTATTTATTTTTTATAACAATTAATGAATGTAGATAACATAGAATAATTTGTCTGAAATTTATTAGATAAATATAATTGCTTCTAGAAGGCTTTCATTTTCCATTTTCCAGGTAACTTCCAAGATTTGGATCCAAAAGTGAAAGCAACGTTGAGTCCCCACATGTTTGATTTTTCAACTTCCACTTTGACTTTTTTTCTTTTCTTTTTTCGTCGTCGTCTCTGGGAATTTGAGGCTTTTTTTTTTCATCATTTTCCTTTCTAAATTTTATCCTAGTTTAATCCTAAAAAATTTTATATAATGCAAAAGAAAAATTACAAATATAGAAAAATTTAGATTCAACTTTCAAAACTTAAATTATCTCTGTGTTAAATTATATCTTTGTTAAATTATTAGCAATAGAATCTAATGACTATAAAATTTGGTTATACTTACTATTTTATAAAAATGTTACTATACACTTAACTATTAACCTTAAAAATGTTATCCACCGCAATTACTAATTTGTGTTTAATTACAAAATTCCTAGAGAATGGTAATAAGTTGGTTTTTATACTACCTCTAAGTGATTTGTAAATAACAAAAAAGTTGGACTTGAAACTGGATAAAAGGTAATAGAAATTGTTTTGGAGAAGTATTCTATATAAGGCTTAGGGGACTAACCTACTATTTCAATGGTACTCAATTTATAATAATATACCAACAAGGTTAAAAAAAAAAATTGAACAATGAACAACTTTTCTATTGTCATTAGCGAATTTTTAAACCACAAAAGAAAGTCTGGTGCAAGTACTAAACATTTTGTTCAACTAAGGTAAAATTCGATTCGTGCCGTTACATGCTAACGAATTCTTCATACACTCATCTACATATGACGATAACTAGGCATAGGTCTTGGTCATTGATGTAAGACTAAATCAGATTGAACCTTGGTCGCCTTCAGATGCATCTTCTCAAGTCTTCTTTGAAATGGCAATGACATTGAAGTTCAGTGAGTCGGGATTATTCGCAATCATGTCTTTTATGACTTGAGCTGCATCCTGTAGTTTCATCAATCATTTCATTAAATGCGGAGAAGAGAAGGGTAATATTTTGTTCTGTATGATTCATTGATGAAGTTTGGACTAAAATATTCAAGATGGAGTGATGACAAATATGCAAGGTGGTTCAAACAGAACAACAAACACACACTTGATTCTTCAAATTCTTCGAGTGGCTAAAGAAAACCTGAATGATCTTTCAGAGCAATTATTTACCTGTAATAGACTGCTGGGTGATGATAGACCGTGCGAAATTGGTTCCGACTTTCTCCCGTCGAGCTCATAAAGTTTTCCTATATAAAGTAGCAATTAGGATATTGTAGATGAGATCATTTCTTAAAAAGCTGATCACCCAATTCATTGTAGACTGATAAAGAAGCATTTTTTTTCCTTATTAGAAAGAGAGATCCAATAAGTGTGTACCATCCACACATGTGAAGCAGATAAAGTGAGTATCAACGTTTTCTGAAGCCTGCCAGGAATAAGTGGAAGGAAAGATAAGCCAAAAAGGGATATTGAACAAATCATAATATAGACCTACTTAAAAGACAGGGAAAAACAAAGAATAGAAGTCAAAGAAATAATTTTATGTTCATTGGATCTCTTATCTACTTGTTATCGGATAGTCCATTTCCACTGATCTACAATTTAACTGATAAATTCTCTGATTTGTCGCAGAGGAAAACAGGTAATAATGGGCTGTAGAAAATTCAGGACCCTTGGTAAAAAGCACCCCTCTTTCCTTTGAAATTTATAGATAAAATGAAGAAAAAAAAAATTTCTGTCTTCTCCTCCAGTATAATTCAGTTAACTTGAAAAGGGTCTTACTGCCGTATCGCCAGCAGTTGCTGCTACTGAATGCGCAACTTCCATTTCTCCGTCTTTCTCAAGAAATGCAGCACGCTACCAAAGTGAACAACATACAACTATTAGAAGCAAACACCAACTGGGCAAAGGAAAGGATAGAGAAATATAATATTTTCTTCCTTGTGTTTCTAGTTATATTTGTCCTTTTCTCGAGAGGAATATTTTTGGGTGGTGATAGGGTGGGGAGGGAGGGGAATGGGGAGAGAAGCATGTGTTTGTAAATAGAACCTCCATCGGATCCATGGTTGTGGTAGACTTGAAGAACCTATCCAAGAAGGATCCCTCGGCTTCAAAAAAAAAAAAAAAACGGTAAATAAAAAAAAAAAAAAAAAGAAGAAAAAAAAAAAAAAAAAGAAGAAAAAAAAAAAAAAAAAGAAGAAAAAAAAAAAAAAAAAGAAGAAAAAAAAAAAAAAAAAGAAGAAAAAAAAAAAAAAAAAGAAGAAAAAAAAAAAAAAAAAGAAGAAAAAAAAAAAAAAAAAGAAGAAAAAAAAAAAAAAAAAGAAGAAAAAAAAAAAAAAAAAGAAGAAAAAAAAAAAAAAAAAGAAGAAAAAAAAAAAAAAAAAGAAGAAAAAAAAAAAAAAAAAGAAGAAAAAAAAAAAAAAAAAGAAGAAAAAAAAAAAAAAAAAGAAGAAAAAAAAAAAAAAAAAGAAGAAAAAAAAAAAAAAAAAGAAGAAAAAAAAAAAAAAAAAGAAGAAAAAAAAAAAAAAAAAGAAGAAAAAAAAAAAAAAAAAGAAGAAAAAAAAAAAAAAAAAGAAGAAAAAAAAAAAAAAAAAGAAGAAAAAAAAAAAAAAAAAGAAGAAAAAAAAAAAAAAAAAGAAGAAAAAAAAAAAAAAAAAGAAGAAAAAAAAAAAAAAAAAGAAGAAAAAAAAAAAAAAAAAGAAAAAAAAAAAGTTTAAATGAGTGTGCCAGAACTGAAAGATATCATAACAGCAGCGCGAAGTAATCACTCAGGAAGTAGGGAAACTGATAAAACTTCACCAACATGATTACCCAGACAAAGTATATAGGACTGAAATTGGATACTCAAACCTCCATGCTATACCCGGACAAGGTCACCGAATTAAACATATGTATGACCCACCCGGCAGAAAAAGTCTTAGTTTCACTTTCATATTTAATTCATGTTCTGCTTATTTTCAATGATAGATAGCTTTTTTCACTCCTTAAATAACCGATTCCCTAATCTACTCTATAAGTGCAAACAAGAGAACATATACAAGACAGGCCCCCTGGTAACTGTTAATATTCACTACAATGAAGAAATATATTTCACCTCGTTAAATTGCAAGCATCACTCAGTACTTACAAAGCTTAATCTCCGAAGTAATGTTCCCTATGGCATGAAGAAGTCCAATAGTTCCACAGGCATTGCCAACAGTTTGTTTCATAAAGAATACTTGATTGCTATAACCCTAGAGTCACAACAGAAAGGAAAGAGCCTTATTAGGTAACACTCACAGATATAAAACGTCTTAAATATAGTATTAAAAAGGGAAAAAAAAAACCCAATAACATGCACCAAAATTGGACTACATTATGCAACCAGAAAGAAATTTTATTTTTGTGAATATTAATGGTAACATTTTTTATATTTTAGCATCTCTCACCATTCCTAAAAACATTTTTAGCAATTTGCAGATGGGAAATTTGAAAGAATTATGACAGAGAACCTTTGATACAACAGACAAACACCAGGTAACATCCTAATTTCAGGAAAACATATCTAAACGGTTCAGCCTAGTGGTATGATCATATAATATAAACAGGACTTAATAAACTGGCTTAACCTGTCACTGTTCACACTCACCTTCTTTGCATCTTTTTCCTGTTGCAGTCTCTCTTCTTCACTCTGAGAATATTAAAACATTTAGAAAATGGAAAACTATTTATATATTTCGCACGTGAGGGGTTATTTCTTGGTTAAAACATTTAGAAAATGGAAAACTATTTATGTCATTACACGTCAAGGGAATTCTTCAAATCCATAAGCATCATTAAAACTGAACTTTATCTGTAAGCAAACCTTTTGGGTTATGGGATAAAGAAACAGCACCGCCAGTACAGGCTTAGGCACCATGTCCAAGAGTTCATCATCCAAGCCATAAACATCATTGCACTCTGCTTCATCTTCTGGAAGACCAAGACCCCAAAGGAACTTTGCAATAACAAAACAGAAGTTGGTCAAACATTAGAGGTACTATGGAAGTTCTTGCAACCAAAAAAAAAAAAAAAAAACCGCTAGATAAAGGAAGAAAAGGAAGCTTGAAAATGCAATCATCTTGACAAATCATGCAGTTATTGGTTATAACTTGCATTTATATACATTTGGTAGCAAAACATTATTTCAATGGAAGGAAAAGAAAACGATCACTTCAAAAGTAGCCCTGATTCCAATAACATGGGCACACCACATCAAGATATACCAAGAAAAAGTCTCAATTGGCCAAAAATCATAAATTCATATCCAAACGACCAAATCAAATTGACAACACACACACACACACACAAAAAAAAAAAACCTCTATCTCTTCTTCCACAATTCGTTCTCACTTCAACAAAATGCTGCTCGCTCACACAAAGCGGCAATTCCGAGTATTCCATTTCCAGAAAGAGAACAGTAATGCCAGTAAAAACAAGAAAAAAGAGAAAGACCAGGAAGCTTCTACATGATTCCACAACCAAGAAACAAAATGCTATTGAAGGGAAGGACAAGAAAACGATCACTTCAAAAGTAGCCCTGATTCCAATAGCATGGACACGCCATCTTTATCTAGATAAACTCACATTAGTCAAAAATCATAAATTCAAATACAAAGGACCCCAAAAAGAAAAGAAAAGAAAACCGTATGTTTCAACAACATGCAGCTCGCTCACACAAAGCAGCAATTCCTAATGTTCCATCCCCAGAAAGAAAACACCAATGCCAGTAAAAACAAGAAAAAGGAAAGAGACCACAAAGCTTCTACATAATTCCACAACCAAGAAACAGAAATGAACAAACAGACACGAAAACCGTATAGTTATACACCAAGAAAACGCAAAGACACAGAAAGAAACTATATCCCATCGAAGAAAACTTCAGAAAACCGGACTCTACTTCAATTCTCACCCTCCGAATTCTCAGAGCTCAAATCCAGCAGCCAAAGCAGAACAAAACGAGCATACCTGGTTCATAACATCAGGGTTAGCTTCAAGTGGAAGCCACCGCTTAGCTGAAGAGCTTTCGCGAACAGCAGCCATTACCGTCTTCTGAGCTTCTTCAAGTACACTCCGATTACAGAAATGGAATATGCTAACAGCACTTACTTCAATGCTCGGATTTAGGGCTTCAGATCGAAATCAATTCTTTGCTTCGAAACGACACAGCCATTTTGCCGAATCGACTCCACCTATATATATAGGTTTTGTATCGGTTCTCCCTTTAAATGGGCCTGGAAATGAGCCCAAAACACAGAAATAAAGGCCAGACCCAAATCAATTTTTGTAAGCCCATGAGCCCATTAAAGGGGTTTAGAACTTTTGGGTAATTGCAAATGTGGCTATTATACTAACTATTTATTGGTGGTGACAACAAATTTTGAAACTTAGATTATTGTGGCGGTGAATTTTATTTTTCTAAAGTAGTAACTACTCTCAAAGGTGTTTACAACACGAAAAAATAATAAAGGAATGGTAATCAGAAAAATGAACCCAAACAAACTACATTTATTGTTATTTACTTTGTGTTCTGTATTTGTACTAACATGTAGAGCTCACTACCTAATTTGTAATAAAATAACACGAATTGATGGACAAGCGAAAGATGATCAATTTATTTGTGTTTGGAAATTATGTTTCTATTACCATTACTGTATTGTTGCGGTATGAGAAATATGAACCTGTCACATTTAATGTTACTTTTACCGTTTATGGTCAAACGGTAATAGTAACAATAAATGTGACAAATTCATAATTTTAAATAAATATGATCAAAAGCAATTCAATTGCGTTTGTGATTTTAATCCGTTACGATTGATCTATCAATAGAATTCCATTACCATTACACCAATTTTTATTGAGACGTAGCCTTGTTGTATTATTTGCAAAGTTTAAAATGTCGAACATGTGGAAATATAAAAATATTAAAAATATATATATATTGATATGGTGATAAAAATTTCATACCGTCGTAATTTTAACTTTAGTTAGAAACCTTTGATTTCCATTAAGGATTTTAAATTATGATTTTTAAATTTTAGAGATTCTGGCATGCTAGTTTAACTTGGATGAGTCAAGAGGCTGGAGGTTCGATTTTCTTTCCCATGGTACTTAAAAAATGTAATATTTGTCCATTTTCCATTTTTGGAATGAAAATATATACCTTTTAAAATATTTTTCACTCAATATTAAAAAGTCAATATTGATAGAGATATATCGAAATCTCAATTTGAAATCTCAATTTTAGGAAAATATAATGTCAATGGATATTATTTTTGGAAGAATTGTAAAAACAAACAAAACAAAAAAAAAAAGTCTCTAAATTAATAATTAAGCATTTTTCTTTTACTTCTTAAATAAGCCCAACTGCTTATTATTTAGGTTATATATACACGCACAATTGAACTTTGTTTTTCGATTAAAAAATATCTCATACATTCAAAAGCTGAATGTTATTATTTAACCTTTCACAAATATTTTAGAATTATCTTCAACAAATATTTTAGAATTATCTTTAGAGTAGAAATCATTTTTAAAAGTTTTTGGTTTTATACATTTACATCCCAAAACCGCCAAACGGACCAGTTTCAACTCGAACCAATGGGCGGGTTTGGGTCGGTTTAAGCGGTCTTTCGGTTTTTCCTTGCACCCCTACTAAACACTTTGTTCAACTACGGTAAAATCAGATTCGTAACGTTACAAGCTAATGGATTCCTCATACACTCATCTACATGTGCCGATAACTAGGTCATTCCAAAATCAGATCGAACCTTGGTGGCCTTCAGATGCATCCCCAGTTTTCTTTGAAATGGCAATCACATTGAATCTCACCGAGTCGGGATTGCTTGAGATCATGCCTTTTATGACTTGAGCTGCATCCTGTGGTTTCATCAATCATTTCATTAACTCTGGTTGTGTATGATTCATTAATGAAATAATTGGGCCAGAATATGACAAACAGAACAACACATGCTTTTTCTGCTTTCACAATTGATTCTTCTGGTGGCTAAAACAAACCTGGATGATCTTTCAGATAATTATTTACCTGTAATAGACTGCTGGGTGATGATGGACCATGTGATATTGGTTCTGATTTTCCACCGTCGAGCTCATAAAGTGTCCCTATATAAACCAGCAATTAAGATATTGTAGATTAGATCATTTCTTCAAAATCTGATCATGCCATTCAATGTAGACATGATAAAGAAACAATCTCTTTTTCCTTAGAGAAAGAGAGAGAGAGAGAGTTCCAATTAAGTGTACCATCCACACATGTGAAGCAGATAAAGTGAGTATCCACGTCTTCTGGAGCCTGCCAGTAATAGGTTGATGGAAAGATGAGCCAAAAATGAATATTGCATGAACACATAATGATATAAACTTAAATGATAGGAAAAAACTGAATAGAACTCGACAGAGTTACTTGAGAAGAGTCTTAGGAAAAAACTGAATAGAACTCGACAGAGTTACTTGAAAAGAGTCTTACTGCCGTATCGCCAGCAGCTGCTGCTACTGAATGCGCAGCTTCCATTTCGTTGTCTTTCTCAAGAAATGCAGCACGCTACCAAAGTGAACAACATACAACTATTAGAAGCAAACACCAACTGGACAAAGGAAAGGATAAGAGAAATAAAATATTTTCTTCCTTCAAACGAAACTAGAATTTGAGACAATATTAGAATTTTATTGATGGTATGAAATTACAAAAGGGCAAAAACGCCATGATTGATTATAATGCTATTCCAATGTGCAATGAGAGAGTGAGGAGTGAATTTACAACAAAAAGAGTGATGATGGAGTGGGGAGGGAAGAGGGGAGTGAGGAGAGAAGCATGAGTCTGTAAATAGAACCTCCATTGGATCCATGCTTCGGGTAGACTTGAAGAACCTATCCAAGAATGATCCCTCGGCTTCGGAAAAAAAAAAAAAAAAAAAAAACACAAGTTAAAAATGAGTGTGCCAAAACTGAAAGAATATCATAACAGCAACGAAGCAATCACTCAGGAAGTAGAGACACTAATAAAACTTCAACATAATTAGAGTATAATGAGTGTGGCCAGCCACAGGACTGAAGTTGGATTACTCAACCTCCATGCTATACCCGGACAAGGTCACCAAATTAAACATATGAATGGCCTGGCAGAATAACTCTTAGTTTCACTTTCATATTTAATTTATGTTCTGCTTATTTTCAATGATAGATAACTTTCTTCACTCCTTTAATGACCAATTCTCCAATCTACTCCATAAGTGCAAACAAGAGGCAAAGAGATATAACACAGGCCTCTGGGTAGCATCACTCAGCACAATGAAGAAATATATTTCACCTCGCTAAATTGGCTAGCATCACTCAGTGCTTACAAAGTTTAACCTCCGAAGTAATGTTCCCAATGGCATGAAGAAGTCCAATAGTTCCACAGGCATTGTCGACAGTTTGCTTCATAAAGTATACTTGATCGCTATAATCCTAGAGTCACAACAGAAAGGAAAGAGACTTGTTAGATAACACTTCCAGTTATAAAACGTTTTAAATATAGTATTTAAAATAAAAATTTTAAAAAAATTAAAAAAAAAAAAAAAAAAAAAGAAGAACCTTTTGAAATGAACATAAAGGGTTAAAAAAAACGAAAAGTGGACTGTCCATACTAGATTATGTAACTAGACAGTCATTTTATTTTTTTGAATATTAATGATAACAATTTTTACTTTCTAGCATCGCTCACCATTTCTAAAAACATTGTTCGCCATGTGCAGATGGAAAATTCAAAACAAGTTATGACAGAGAACCTTTGATACAACGGACAAACAACATTAAAGCATATCTATATGGTTCAGCCTAGTGGTATGACATAATATAAAGTGGACTTAATACACCTGCTTAACTTTTCACTGCTCATACTCACCTTCATTGCATCATTTTCTTGCTGCAGTCTCTCTTCTTCACTCTGAAAACATTAAAACAGTAAGAAAATGGAAAGCTAATTCTTTGTTACACGTCAACAGAATTCTTCAAATCCATAAACATCATTAAAACTGAATTTTATCTGTAAGCAAACCTCTTCCGTTGTGGGATAAAGAAACAGCACCGCCAGTACAGGCTTAGGCACCATGTCCAAGAGTTCATCATCCAAGCCATAAACATCATTGCACTCTGCTTCATCTTCTGGAAGACCGAGACCCCAAAGGAACTTTGCAATAACAAAACGGAAGTTCATCAAACATTAAAGGTAATATGAAAGTTCTTGCAACCAGAAAAAGAAAAAGATGCCAGATAAACGAAGAAAGGAAACTTGAAAATGCATCATCTTCAAAAACCATGCAGCAATTGGTTATATATGTGTGCGCGCGCGCGTGTATGATAGCAAAACAGTATTTGAATGGAAGGAAAAGAAAACGATCACTTCAAAAGTAACCCCGATTCCAATTACATGGGCACACCATCCTTATCAAGATAATCAAGATAAACGAAGAAAAAGTCCCAATTAATAAAAAAAATATAAAAAAAATCATATCAAAGGACCAAATCAAATTGACCAAAAAAAGTTCTATATCTTCTTCCATTTTTCTTTATCATTTCAACAACATGCAGGTTGCTCACACAAAGCAGCAATTCCCAATGTTCCATTTCTAGAAAGAGAACAGTAATCCTAGTAAAGACAAGAAAAAAGAAACGGCCAGAAAGCTTCTGCATAATTCCACAACCAAGAAACAAAAGATTATTTGAAAAAGAAAACGATTCCCAATAACATAGGCATACCATCTTTATCGAGATAAACTATGAAAAAGTCCCCATTAGTTAAAATGTATAAACTCATATAGAAAAAAAAAAAAAAAAAAAAATTGACCCCCCGAAAAAAAAGTGATATATCTTCTTTTATATTTCTTTCTCATTTCAACAACACACAGCCCGCTCACACAAAGCAGCAATTATCAATGTTCCATTTCCAGAAAGAAAACAGCAATGCCAGTAAAAACAAGAAAAAAGAAGAAGATGAGAAAGCTTCTACATAATTCCACAATGAACAAACGGACACGAAAACAGTGTGGATATACACCAAGAAAGCGCACAGACACTGAAAGAAACTACATCCCATGAAAGAAAACTTCAATCGAGATAGAAAACCGGAATCTTCTTCAATTCTCACTCTCCGAATTCTTTTTCCACTAACCAGAGCTCAAATCCAGAAGCCAAATCAGAACAAAACGATTATACCTGGTTCATAACATCAGGGTTAGCTTCAAGTGGAAGCCACCGCTTAGCTGAAGTGCTTTCGTTAACAGCAGCCATTATCGTCTTCTGAGCTTCTTCAAGTACACTCCGATTACAGAAATGGAATATGCTAACAGCACGTACTTCAATGCTCGGTTTCAGGGCTTCAGATCGGAATCAATTATTTGCTTCGAAACGACGCAACCATTTTGCCGAGTCGACTCGATCTATATATACCTTCTGTATCGGTTCGCCGTTTAATGGGCCTGGAAACAAGTCCACTAAGAAACATAGAAAATAAAGCCCAGGCCCAAGTCGCTTTTCGTAAGCCCATGAGCCCAAGAAAGGGGTTTAGATTGTTCAAACTTTTATCATGCATAATATAATATATAAACCATTTTTATTTGAGGTGATTTTAAAATTTATACTGTTAATGTTTTTTTTTCATATTTTGTTTTAATGTTTCAATAATGTAGGAAGATAGGCATCTGTGAAAATTTCCAATTAGATTTTAAAGAAATGATAATGTGGTTATATGCCATTTCCACAATATTGGATGTAAATACCTTCAACTTTACCATTATTTAATTAATATCAAATCAAAATCACCTCTTATTTCCTTTGTATCTTTAAGTACCATAAGAGCGATAATTTTTTAAACTCGAATTTCTTAATAAGGTGGAATTCATTTTGAGGTTATTATGGAGTCATTGACTTTTATTTTCTAAAATAACTACTTTGAAAGGTTAAATTCAAAGTATCATGAAAATGTGAAAATATAACCGAAAGAATCTTGATGGAAATTTAATACTGTGACAATTTGAACTGTAAAAAGTTAAATTCACATCATTCACGACTCAACTTTGACTTTGGTTAAGATTGGAAGTAAAAAGAAAGAAAAAAGACGATGAAACCGAGCTGAACCGACGTCAACCCAAACCATTTTTACACCCCTAATCACCCCACTGGCAAACTGAAAACAACAAAGAACAATTCTAAATAAGCCATTGTGGCTGCTTATTATAGCATCACTGATGAATAAGCTGAATTGGTACAGTTTCTGAAGCCTTTTCATTTCAGGTTACTATGCTACATGCAAACCTTGCATAAAATTTATTCATATATTTCAGAAAGTTAAATGAAGATTAGAGGTAAGGACATTGCATTGAGGAAACAGACAATTGGTTTCCAACCTATTCTCCTCTATACCTTGGCTTGCGCTTCTCGGCAAACGCTGCCAATCCTTCCAAGCGGTCTTTCGTGTCCAAGAGTTCTGTGTAACATTCATCTTCTACTTCCATAGCTGACTCCAGGTCTCCCTCGAGCCCCTCGTCGATCGCCTTCTTTGCCATCTTTATTGCTAGTGGCCCCTGTTAATACAATACTCAACAATTACTTGGGTACTGGATTCTAGGCAGTAGGCATACTATGACAAAGTTGAGGGAAAAGTATATTTCTATTTTTGAAGTTTTGAGAAATGGTTCATTATAACGATTAAAATTTAAGAAATTATTCAAATGGTCAAAGAATCACTATTTCATTAGTGACAATAATAAAAATTTGGAAGAAATTAAATTATTTCCTTTTGAACACAATTCTCCCTTATGGAAAAGGGTGGTTGTGGATGTTACTTCACAGATTTGATCTTCAATTGTTTCTTTTGAATTCTTTTAATAACTTAAATCTTCAAATGAACGCCTAAAGTCTCAATCAAGAACGGACTAAGACTATTGCTGTGAAGATGGTGTGGATGACAATGAAGAGCACAATGGATATAGTAACCAAATAAACTGTCCATTTAAGTTACAATGAATAAAAAACATCTATATAGAAACTTTTATTTCCATTAAGGACTATTAAACTCATTTAGGGGTGTCAGAGCAGTGGACACCAATGTAACATAAGGAGCCTGTAAATTTGGGTGGGAAAGTGAAGCCTTGAAGTCAAATGACTGTTTCGAGGAAAGTATATAACTACCAAGAATTCAAAGGTTCAACAAGTGCATAACTCAACATACATAATATATGAATTATTGACCAAGGGGTTAGAGGTTCCACCTATAACTTTTTTTTCCTTGTTATCTACTTTTTACAAATGTTTTCAAAATCGAAGCCAAATTCAAGGGAAAAAAAGGTAGTTTCAAAAACTTATTTTTTTCTTTCAAAATTTGGCTAAAAACTTTAATATTTCTTTAAGAAAGATGAAAACCATAGTAAAAAAATTATGAAAAAACAAGCATAATTTTTAAAAATAGAAAACTAAAAATAAATTATTATTGAATTGGACCGAAGTGTTTAGTTAGTGGGTTTAGGAATCGTTCTATACCACCTCTCATTTTAAGGATGAAACTAAGGCAAAAAATACAATTCACTTAAAAAACTCCACAAGGTCTGAAACAACGAATAGGATACTCTCAATCCCTCAGATGGTCGTCCTAGAAATCATACCAATCAGATCATAATTTTCATCAAATTGTCAGCATGATTAGCCAAAAAGATAAACTATATTAGATGTTCTAGTTACCTTCTGATTTATCTCTTGGGCAATTTCCAGTGCCTTTGTATAAGCTTCACCAGCAGGGACGCAGTAATTGACAAGACCTAAAGCAGGAAACTTTATTTTCTTCTCCTTAGCTCAATAAGACATTGAACTGATTTTTTTTTTCTTTTTAAATGGCGTTCGTACCTATAGATAGCGCATCTCTACCACTGACCCTACGACCAGTGAATATAAGTTCCTTTGCTATTGATTTACCAACCAGCCTTGGAAGCCTTGCAGTCCCACCTGCCCTGTGAAAAAAACACGTTTACAAGCTGTAATCTACTCGTGCATATTGAGGAACCTTCATGTTAATACCAATGGAAAAGAGGAAGAGGGGGGGATTCGAAAAAATATTCTTGAGAAGAGTTTAATGTATAATGTTTGTACAAAGCAATGGAACTATCCAACTTCAGTTTGCATGCAAGCTTCCTTCTATTGGTCTCAAGTGAGTTATTTAAACTTCATATGTGACCGCATATATAAATAAGAATTTACTACATACCCAGGAATTATAGCCAGTCCGGTTTCTGGCAAACTGAGTTTGGCATCTTCCCCTGGATCATGGTTTAACAAATGTGAGTTACAATAACTAAGCCATCCAATACAGCAAGAAGTTCTGGTAAGGAACTTAACTATAAAATAATTGAATAAATTATTTACCACATATCCGAAGATCACATGCGAGAGCCATTTCAAGTCCACCACCCAATGCTGCTCCTTCAATAACTGAAATAGTAGGAAAAGGAAGTCCCTATATAAAATAAATTAGATTACATCATCGGACAAAGACTTCAAATGGACCTGAAAAACCAAGGTAAATATATTTCAAAGAAGGTGAAAGCCGAAACTAGATTTGTGATCAAGAAAAAATTTGTGATCAAGAAAGAGAAGTATTGCATTTATGACATTGACGAATTATTAAGTTAATCAGGCAAAAAATTAAATAGAGCTGCTTAAACATGTGAGAGGTGGCTACCATGGCTTGAACTCCTCTAAGCCCTTTATTACTTACATAGCCCTTATTGACCATTAGGCCGAATGGCCCAAACCCATGGTGGTTGAACATGAGAGAATATTGTAGACTTCGCCGCTAATTTACACGTAAATAAAACTCTAAAGTACCATTTGAAGTTCATCGAAAATATAGAGTATAATGCCTATTTTATTTTTGGAATCATTATAAAACAAATCTCAAAGCCACAGAAGAATCAAATCACGTGCCCTAACTGATGATTAAGCTTACTAGCATCAGCCACAAAGGATCATGGTCTGAGTATCGATGATAACTCGTGTGCATCTCAACTGATGCATTATAAACTTCACAAAGTATCCTTGTTTAAAAATAATGTAAATAAATCAAAGAACGGCAAGTAGGAATGTAGATAATAACAATCTACCTCCAAAAATGTGAATGCAGACCGCAGTGAGGTGACAAAGGAGTGAACTTCTGATGCTGTCATCTTCTTACGTTCCTGCACTTAAAAGGATGAATTGAGGGGGGAAAGAAGTTAAAGACCATACCATACTGAGAGAGCCGTATTGTTAGAGATTCTACCAAAACGCTCCAATATAAATCAGCGGGTTAACAAGAATACCTTCAAATCTGCACCTGCACAGAACACCTTTGGGACAGAGCTGCAGATCATCATAACATTGATAGATGGATCACTATCAACGGATTCAAAGGCGTGACGCAATCCCCTCAGCATATCCTTGCTAATGGCATTTTTTGTCTCGGGCCTGTCTAGATGTACCTCGACAATTCCTGTCATCGATAAACCAAAGTTGATTTCCATTCAAACATAACTGAAGCAGCCCAAGAACACCCCAGAAACTTGAAAGGAAATGATCATAGATAGCATTACAAATGAAGAAAAAAGGAACCCATCAGAAGTTCAAGCCATCCTAGGACAAGCATAAAGAATATTTGAAAGGACTCAAGAACCCAAAGAAAAAAAAAAAAAAAAAAACGGAGTTGGTTATGCACTCTCCATGCATGGACTATACGAATTCTCAGTACACTTTTGTCAGAGAAGTGGCCGTTGATCAAGTCGTGTCACATATTGAAGTTTTCAATGCATAAAAAAATACTAGGGCTTATGAAATACCTTTTCATTTAAACACCTTGGGAAGAATATATTTTCTTGGAACACTTTTTACAAAAATAGTTTTAGTTATCACAAATCTGATTTCATAAATGTCAATTATCATAAAGTGATTCCTCATCTTTCCAAAAGAAGAATCACAATAAAGTAATTTTAAAGTGATCTTCGATTTCGATCAATCACATTTGGGATTGTCAACTTTAAATCGTCACTTCAAAAAATGACTTTGATCCACTTTGATTATTTCAAAAGTGGTATTTCTTGATTACCAAATACTCTAATTTTATTAAAAAAGAATATCAAAAAAATTTTGGTCCTCCAATCTCCATTCTCTGCAGACAATCAAATCATCAAGAAAGTAGCCATTGAAACAAGAATAGCGAATCATACATTCCAGCAAACTCAAGGCTTAAACATTAAGGGAATATCACATCACATAAGCACCAAACCATAAATTAACAAAATGGTGGCCTAAACATCAGCAATCTACATAACCCAAGCATATAACCATTGAGTAAAGAATAGTACAACAAAATTGAAGAAGATTTTTCATATATTCAGCTAAGAAATTACCAGAATCAGAGTCTGAAAGTCGGTGAAGCCGGACAGGCTCAGAAGAAAGCGACTCCAAAATGAGAGTTCTGCAATGAGTGTATCGCCATGGATGTGAGAACGAATTGAAGCCATCAAAAGCGCTGGAGCTCGGCAATGTCTGGCGGAGGTTTTTGACCGCACTCGGAAGGTTCTGAGGTGAAAGATGGAGTTGAATTCGTAGGTTGATGAGATTTCTGCTCAGAATTTTGAAAGCTCCCATTCGTTGTACGGAGGAAGATGGCAAAGCAGAGAGAAAGAAGAAGGGAGGGAAGAATGTGAGCGAATTAGATTAGATCAGAAGATTTTGTTTTTGTTTCTAGAATATAAAATTAATTTTGGATTTATAATAAAGTTTAGAGACTTATCAAAAATTAGTTATAAACTAAACCATAAGAAATTAGTTGATCAAATCTTTATAAACTAATCCAAAAATTAAAATGAACTCAGAAAATTGGGCCAAAATGTTAAATGATTCGAATTTAAAAATGCCAAATAATTCTTTGTCCTTCGGGTAAAATTATCAAAATAAATTCACGCACGTGGAAAAGTCTATCTCGTCCTTGCTCTCAGTCAATCTCGAAATGAAAATTACATTGTTCTTCTTTCTCTTGCCATTTTCTCGCTTTTGCTATTGCTCTCTCTCACTCTTCGGTTCCATCGAAGGAGTTCAAGCCTTTCCATTCTTTGAATTGTGTCATCTCCTCTCCCCTTTCACAGGTGGCACCTCTCGCTCCCCATCTCATTCACGTATGTTGTCACTGATAGCGGCGCCCACTCTCTCTATCTCTGCCTCATCTAATTTAACCGCCGCTTACGTAGCCTGATATGTTTTCGCTATGTTAGATGGTTTTATTTTTACATTTTGAATCGAGTTTTTGGAATGTAGCTTGTATTTTCTTTAGTTCTCTCACACTCAAAGTTGGTTACAGATTTTTTGATAGGAGCTACATAACCTCGTTGGATCGTTGGAGAAATTAAGGAGTAGGCATTTCTGTAATCTGCCAAGGGTATGATGTCAACAGAAGATCATTTGACATTAAAAAAAAAAAAAATGATCAATTTAAAAAACAAAAAATAAATTGATATATTATTACAAAGTGAGAAACTAAAAATAAATAAAACCTTTTGCTTAAATATTTTATTTGAAATATCATTTTTTTTTTTTTATAAAAAAAAAAAAAAAAAAAGTCATTTGGCATTTTGAGCCCAAATATTGAGTTAAGAATAAATAACATATAGAATTGCATTGAAAGATTTATGGCAGATATAATATGACTATTATCTTTATAAACCAAAACTTTGTATGCCTTTGGTGGGATCTCTTTAAATGAGATGCAAGAAGACTAACTAATAAAAGATTAATCCACGTACGCAGTTTATACTTTAACTATACGTATTTAAATAAAATATATTGTCGAAAATGGGAAGGAAAAGAAGGGTGAGATGAAAACAGGGGTTTTGACAATAATTAAGGAGAAAAGGAAGGAGGCATCTAAGGAAGGAACAAGTTGGGTTTCGAAGACCTTGAAGGATGGGGAGCATATAAAAGGCAACCCACCGATTGAAGACATGAAAGGAGAAGAAACAGAGCAGCGGGTGAAGAAACAAATGAGACGTAACATGCCTTTGTATCCATCCCACGTGGAGAAGTTTCATTTCATCTTCCTCTATGCAAATTTTCTGAGAGATCAAAATAATATTTATTTTCCATGTCATCTTGCCACATCAGCATCTAAGGACCTTTTAAACATATTTTTGAAAACTCAAGACCAAAATGATCAATTTAAAACACGAGAACTAAATGCATCTATTCTTCCAAACTTAGGAACTAAAAATAAATAAATACTTTTTCCTAAATTCTTTATTTGAAATGTCATTTTTTTTTTTTTATAAAAAAAGGAAGATTATATTTGGATTTAAACGTCCGTTTAGATTAACTTAAAAAATAAATATTTTTGAAAAATTCTAAAATAAAAATACTAATGACTTTTAAAATTGAGTTGTTGTTAAACACCTGTATTTCTTTTAAAATGACTTATTTTTTAAATTGAGATACTTATGAAAGTTTGAGATTTTAATTAGTACAATTATTAGTTTAGAGTTTAAAATTGATATACTTTAAATTCATACAATTAAAAATTTAGGGTTTACATTGTTATCACCAACCTCTAAGTTTAGAGTATAAACTGATATTTGACATTTATTTAGGAATTCTTTAAAAAATAGAAAAACAATCGAAAATAATTAAAAATACAGCAAAATTTTACTTTTGTTACGCCGTTTGAGAACATGCCTTCAGTTTACATATGTTTATGGATCTATCGCCATCTATTTATAATAATTTTTTTTATTTTTTTTATTGGTTTTTTGAAGAGAAAAATAGAAAGAAACCCTAGCCTTTTTTTCTCTCTCTTTCTTCTTCCTTCAGTCGCACGAGACCGACACGACATTTACTCCGGCAGCGCATAGGACGTCCGACGGTACCTGTGCACAACAACTTCGGTGCGACCCCGACGCGAAACTTACGAACGACGGCTCCGACCAACGTTCTCCAGCGACAGTCACGACCATCTTCCGGCCACACCTGCAGCGACCTTCATCTCCTTAAACACCGAAGCAACCTGCAGTGTTGTTGCGGTCACACAACTTCGGCGAACCAGCGGCGGCAACCCAATCTACAGCATACGTGCGTCTAAAGTTCAGCAGCTTTGACACTCTAAATTTTCTTTCGAACTAGTTTAAAATTCTTTAGGTTGGTCTCTAACACTCGGAAACTTGTATTCGAAGATTCGGAATAGTTTTGGAACTATTAGGTCGCTTTGCAGCAAGGACCCAAGTTCTCTGTTTGTAGTTTGAACTTGGTTTGAGTTGTTCGGACTGAGGTTTACGGCCGCTTTAGGTAACATTACTCATAATTGTTGAGCCTCTGAATTGAAACCGTGTTTTACTATTTCAACCGTTGCAACTCAAGATTTTGCTTGCGGCAATAAGTGTTACAGATATTGGATTCTTGATTTGCAGAGGCAGCAATGGATATTGATGCGGATTTTGAGGAGACTTCTCGCCGAATTCAAGTGCGCTTTATCACCAAACTAAATGCTCCTTTCAGAGTTCCAGCTAATGCCATTGCCATTCCCTCTAACCTAACCAGACTGGGCCTTTCCACCGTTGTTAACAATCTTCTTTCAGCTGGTATGCTATCTGATCATGTCAACGATGTGTTTTGGTTATTTGATGTTTGGCTGGAACCATGTTTCTGAGCTTCATATAAACTTTCTTTTTCAATAATTAAAATTATTACTTGATAGGGAATCCCGAATGGGAAGAAGAACCATTTGATTTTCTAATTGATGGCGAGCTTGTCAGAATGTCGCTGGAGAAATTCCTTCTTGCCAAGGGCATCTCAGCGGTAATATTTTTAATTTGGGCGACTTGTATTTTTTATTTTATTTTAAACTTTTTTCAATGTTCAGCTCCAAAGCTGTGTGTAAAGAAAATGAGAAACTTTTGAAGCCTCAAAATATACCATTTGTTTAGATTGAATTTTGTTAGTTGAAGATCTTATATGTTATTTTGGCATAAAATAGGAAAAAACATTGGAAATTGAGTACTTTAAGGCTGTTGCCCCACGAAGGGAGGAAGAGCCCTCTGTTCATGATGATTGGGTCAGTGCAGTTGATGGGTCTTGTCCTGGGTAAGCATTTGAATGCAACGTCTACTTTGTTATCTAGTCGTCATCTATAATTCTTATCATCACTTTCATATCTCTCTCTCTCACACACACACGCACACACATATTTTAAAAATGCCTGCAAGTTCTAAAGATTTAGCGGTCACACCTCTTGTCACTCATAATGACAGTGCTAGTTCTTTTCCTTTTTAGTTTAGTTTATCTGAGTGTCAAAGATGAAGATGTACGATATAGCTTTTTCTATAGCTGCGTGTAGTACAATATAGTGTAATTTATTGAATGTTCATATCGTAGTTAGTATTTTTTTTTTCTTAGTAGTAACAGCTTTATGCACAACATTGAACTGTTACTGCTGTGTCATTACAATATATATACATACTTACGTACATACAATTTGATCTTGTACTCACTTGTATTTTACAGGTTCATTTTGACTGGTTGTTATGATGGCTTAGGAAGGTAATCTGTAGTTTTTTGTAATATATTTTTTAGTACTTGAAGGAATCGATAAGTTGTTGCCTTTGTTACTATAGTTTCATGAACAACCTAAAAACTTCTATTATTGTTCCCTAGGGTGTGGGAGTCTGCGGGATTGTGTACACGTATTCTCGAAGGTCACAGTGATGCCATATCTTCTGTTTGTATTGTGAACCCTGAAGGTAAATTTACTACAATTAATAGCTCGGACATTGAACGATGCTTTGCCTGTTGTATTAGCTGATATTATTTTCTATATCAAATTATTAATTATTTCTTGTAAGCAATGTTTTAAAAGGATAAAGGCGTTGAGGCTTTTCCTCTTGTATAGGCGAGGCCATTTTAGAATTCCTAAATTAGTATGACCAAGTAATGCTAAACATGATAGTCACATAAAAGTGTGAAAAGAATTTACCCCAAAATTTTCACTCAATCAATAATTTGAAAAAGATGTCTTCATCATCACAACTACCACTATTATCATTAATAGGATTAATTTATACAATAAATTTTGCCTTCAATTTTTTTAAAGTCAAAGCAGTAGAAGTAGACCTCGTTCAAATTGTTACAACTCAAACCCTAATGTTTTTGAAGAATTAAGCAAATCACCATTATTTTTCTAATCATTGGACGATGCACAGAGATATTATGTCTCGGTGTATTTTCACAAAGGTGTAAGCCTCTTATGCTTTGACAAAGGTGTATGTGCTTTGAGGCAACCCTCAATAGCTTCTTAAAACATTGCTTGTAAGCACCTGCTCCTGTTTTCTATATCAAATCATCACTATATTTATTCGTTTTCTACTTCTTCCAAGTGTAGGATGGCCTTTTTATTTATTTATTTTTTAATTGATAACAATTGGTTATTGTTATTTAAAAGAAACAGTATTTTCATGAATCAGAATATTATATGTTAACATGAAAATTTTAAATCAGTTGTGTTTGAGAAATTTGTTGTACATGCGGAGGTGTGCTTCCATGTTCCAAGGTTAATCTTTAACCCAAGTTTTCTTCACTGAAAGTGCTAGGAAATCCTTGTGTCTGGATTTCTATTTTCTTGTGCAAGCGGGGCTCTTCTCCATATCAATATCTTTTTCATTTCAGAAACTTTGTGTCATTGGGCTTTAGACCTTGTTGCCATATAAACCATATCTGATTTGCCAATAAAATACTAGTCTTCTTCTAATTTATATTTTATTATTTTACTGAAATGTGATTCTTTAATTCAAGTTTGAATTTTACAATTGATATTTTAATTTCCAGTTCTTTTTCCACTCTCTAGTCTCTATGGTTTATTGACTTTTTACCATGCTGATACAGAAGCAACTAATGTCATTCTGGCCACTGCTTCAAAGGATCGAACACTCAGGCTGTGGAAGGTAACTTTGAAAAAGTACAGGTTTAAAGTTGTACTGATGTAATTAATAATCTAACAAAACAAGCGTTCTTGTTTCCATTTGAAGTATTCAAAAGACGATCGAGTTAGCAACCCTACCAAAATAAGGCCATTCAAAATCTTGAAAGGACATAAATTGTCTGTACAAAGTGTTGCATCACAAAAATCTGGACACCTGGTATGATCTCATTCTTATGGCTGTTTTGTGTAAATCTGTTCAAGTAAAAAGTGAAAGCTACAGCTATCAACTCACAAGTTTAGCTCATATTACTTTGATCTATTTATTTTGTAATGTAGATCTGTTCAGGTTCTTGGGATTACACGATCAAGTTATGGCGAACTGATGAGCATCATTTTGAAGGCGATGTCTCCATTAAGAAGAGAAAAAAGAATGACCAGGCCGAAGAATCTCAGTTAGAGGTAAAACATTGTTTTCGTTCTTTTTTAGTTAGTTGGATCTACATCATGTTACAAGACTCGGTATTAATTTACCACTGGAGAACATGTTAATGTGCAGCTCCAATTTCAAGAGAATTATTGAAACGCAGATTTTGGTAATGAAAACAAGCAAAAGGAATGCCTCCAGTACTAGTTAAATATTTGTGTTCGTTGAATGGTTATTGATTGAGTCACTTTATGACTTGGATTCTCACTTCTTGGGTTTTGACTAATTTGAGTTGCCTTAATGGGAGTTCCATGAAAAATAGCTGTGTTGGTTTGTTACCAACCAATTCTTACTTTCTGGATTGTAATATTGTTCTATAATACTCTTGATTAAATTAATGTATAAAAATATATCTAACAGGAGGACTCTGTTGCTACACTTGTTGGCCATTCACAATCTGTATCGTCAGTTGCATGGCCAAAGCATGAAGAAATTTATTCAGTATCATGGGACCATTCTGTAAGAAGCTGGGATGTCGAGACGGGCAATGTTTTGTTTAATCATGTAGGTCTCTGAACTCCAAGTGTTCTTGAAGTAAAATTTAATTTTCACTTTTTGAAGTTTTCTTGTTTCAAATGCATGAGGTGGGTGTCCGTAGTTAGTTATGCATTCACCATATTCACGAAATTTTCTATAGAAATCAACTTTGATTAAAATGTGGTCTGCAAAGCTTGAATCTCTCGAGGGAAAGACATTAAAAAGGTTCAGAAGTAGTTAGGACATGTATGAGAGTAATTTTGAAATAGTTAAAAATTACTTTTACCATGTCCAAAATCATTTCGAAACATGTCTTTAATTATTCAAAAGTGAAAACAATATAATGTTTGATCTTACTCTTTTAAATATGTTTTTCATCCGATTAAAATTGTTTTTGTACGATAAAAACTATGTTTCGGGGTGATTTGAACTTGACAAAAGTGATTTGAACAATTTTAAAAAGCTTGGATAGTTTGAAACTATTAGCAGTAGCGAAGGAAAGGATAGTTGACAATTGAAAACATCCCCTTTTATGTGCATGCTATTGGTTGTTACATACCCCTTGTGAAGCAGCAGGTGAAGGTCCTTTGTAATTTATGACAATTAGCAAAGGTTCCCTTTCTATGAATGAACTATCTTATATCTTATGTCTTCATGTTAATTGGTCTTTAATGAAAGACGAATCCATTCACAAAAGAAAAAAAATTGTCCCCACTGGCAGTTATCTGGTAAGGCACTCAACTGCCTCGACATTGGAGGTGAAGGTTCCTCTCTCATTGCTGCTGGTGGCTCAGACCCGATCGTCAGGATATGGGATCCTCGTAAGCCAGGTATATGAGAACGGGAAATGGGCTGGAAAGAGATTTCCCTCTTAAATCACTTCCTGTTTCTAATGCTGTGATTTTTGTATAGGAACTTCTAGTCCAATCTTTCAGTTCTCATCCCATACTTCCTGGGTTTCGGCTTGCAAGTGGCACGATAAATCTTGGTTCCATTTGCTGTCTGCATCGTATGATGGGAAAGTTATGCTGTGGGATCTAAGAACTGCGGTACTCAAATATCATTCTCTTCTCTCTATTGTTTGTTATGAATTAAATGCATTGACCTCGCAGTAATATTGTGTTTTTGTTCATCTTATAGTGGCCTTTAGCTGTAATTGACTCTCACAAAGAGAAGGTACCCATTCAATTCCCATCCTCAGGAATGTAGCTGCCCTTAGTGCAACTTTTGTTTCATTGATGAATATTTTGCAAATCTCAGGTACTATCTGCTGATTGGTGGAAAGATGACAATGTTGTCAGTGGTGGGGCAGACTCTAAACTGCGGATTTCGTCCGGAATTTATGTTTCGTAAGGTAGAAGCTACAGCTATGGTGGTAAAGATTTCAGTTTACCACAAAATGACCGGCTTGATTTTACTGATTATGAAAGGGCTGTTAGATGCTTGCAACAATCCCAATCCTTGCCCCTTGTTGCTTCTAGTTTTTTCTTTCAGGACTCTCTTCTTTCCAGTGTTGGGTAGAGGGAAATAGAAAAGGTAAATTGCATGTTTTATATAGGCAGAGTGAAACTTTGAGGATTGGCTAGGCTTTATTATTTATACTTCATTCTTTTTCGAGTTTGTTCACCCACTAACTTCTAGAATCGTGATACAAACCAAATGGTTATTAAATAGGACCTTAGTCTTTTTGGTCTTTTCAAGTTTATCTTAGATGTATTCTTAACTTAGAACATAAATGATTTGTTTAAGTTTGTTAACAAGTTGATCTATTATTGAATTATTATTTAATCAGCATATGTGAGGAACATTTGCCTCTTGGGTGTTCTACTTATGCATGATATTCAATTGTCAATTAGCAATATTTAACAAAATGCATTTTCTTTTCAATATTTAACAAATTACATTTTCTTTTTAATAAAAGGGGAGTTTATAGTTGGGTTGAAATAAAGATATCAAATTTTAATCTTGGTTATTTTATTTTATTTCCCTCTTATCTTATTGGCTTTTTGTTTTAAAAGAAAAAAAAAGAAAAGAAAAATTATAAATAATAAAATCGCTAAAAATATTTTTAAATATAAAATGGCAAATGACAAAATGAATTTTTTTTCTTTTCTATTTTGCTATATTTATATATAAGTGGGCCATTTTGGTATATATGAAAAGATTCATTGAAGCTTTTCTTGTTCCTGGTTAAAATGATGGATGGTTGATGAGGTAACCAAGGCTATGTTTAGCATTTCGTTAGTTTATGGGTTTGGTAAGACATTTAAATTAAATCATATTAATTTTACATTTATTTAAAAGTAGTATCCTACTCATTTTTAGATTCTCCTACAATCAAGTAGACTTTTTAATTAGTATTTAGTTTCAATTTTATGCTTAAAAAAAAAAGATTTATTTTATATATTTATCTATTTCTCAATTTATTTTCTATTTTTTATGAGTTAAATGCATCATTTTTAAAATAAAAATGGTACTTTTTGAGTTAAACTATTTACAATTATAGAAAATTTTCAATGTATATTAGCCATAGATAGTCATAAATTTCTATCTAGATTGTGATAGACTTCTATTGCTCAAGTGATAAAATTCGATCACGATTTATTGCTGATAGAAAGACATTTTTTTCTATATTTGTAAATAGTTTGATATCTTTTCTATTTATAATAATTTCCTCAAAAGTATGCTATGTTGATTTTTTTTTATTAAATAAGGCTATTTTTTCTTAATATTTAAAAAATTAAACTAAAACAATATTCATCATACTAAACAATTATTTTAAATTTTAAATTACAATTTTTTTTTCAAAAAAATTATTGTAAGTCTATTTTAGTTATTATATCTAACATAAGTTGTTTTTTTTTTATTTATTTACCAAACACTTTAACCTATTTTTTCAAGTTTAAGCTGAAATTTACCAAACACTATTTTACTTCTTTTCACAACTAATTTTTCTAAAAGCTCAATTGCCATCAATTATTTTAAAAGCCAGACAATCTCAAACAGAGCCAAATATGAAAAAATTGGATAGACACATATGACATCATTTACAATGTCTTTTAAATTGATGTGGAAGCTAACGTATGAAATTTAATTATGTGAATGATGTCATAAATAATATTGCAGTACCTTCTAAATTGTCATAAATGAGAACAATGATAAAGAAAAACTCTTCAAAGGTATTTAGTCCAGTTGTATATTTTGAAGCAATTTCAAACTTTGAGATGTAAATAAAAATTTTAAAAATTTATGAGCACAGTTGAAACATACTCCAAAATCTATAGTTGTTCTGTATAATTTAACTTGCTTTAAGAACCATACATGAGCTTAATTCAATGAACCATACATGAGCTTAATTCAATGAGTATAAAATATATACTATCAACTAACAAATTTTAGTTATTGAAGGCTTGTTATTAAAGATTTAAATAATATATATTTATGGGAAATATTATAAATAAAAAAATATCAAATAATGTAAAAATATAGAAAAATTTCATTGTTTACCAATGATAGACCACGATAGACTTTTATCGCCAAATGATGGAAGTCTACAGCGATTTATCGCCTAATAATAGAAGTCTATTGCAGTCTATCGCTAATAGACTATGAAATTTTCTATATTTGTAAATAGTTTGACTCATTTTGCTATATTTAAAAATTGCCTTATGTTTATTTTGCAAGTTTTGTTATTAGGATTTAAATAGTATATATGTTTGTCGACTAACAAATTTTAAAGTTATACCACCATTGCAAATAAATAAGTAAATGACTAGAAAATTTGTCAAACATCTTATTTAAATGAAAGTTTGTTTTTTCTTTTTAAGGTACGACCATCGCGATCCAATCTTTTTTTCATTCCTAACGTTTTTTTAGTTCACAATTCTGAGGTGAAATCAAACTTTTAACTTTAGGAAATATCATAAATCTATTCTCGATGAAATTAAAATTTTAAAATAATTGCAAACTAGAAAAACCATACAATTATCAGAGATGAAGCCATATCTTTAGATAGGTAAGCTAACTATCAAAATTGTTCAACAATGTATATGATATTATTAAGTTCTATTAGAATTGATTTTTGAAGTCTTTTTTTTTTTTATTAAAGCATATTAATAGAAGTATACTGCTATATTAGAATATAATTTAAATTAAATTGTATAGAAAAAAACCCATGAATTTTAGAGTTGGTTTCAATTATACCCTCTAATTTTAAAAAGTTTAATTTTAACCATTGAAAGCTTGTGCTCTTAAATTTATGAACAAAAAAATTTGCATGTGCTTATATGTTGCTTAAATGAAAAAATTTATACAAAAGAACAATATATTGAGAGCATGAAGTAAAAATTTATACAAAAGTCTATTATGGTTTATCGTGCTCTCACCAATAGATAATGAAATATTTCTATATTTATAAATATTTTGACTCATTTTACTATATCTGAAACCAACTCTTAAAACTAGCATCATAGTTCAAAGACATTTCATATTTAACCTACAAGTTAACAAAACTAGTTAGAGTATTTATAAGTTAATTGATTAAGACAATATAAATTTCATAGATGGATCAAAGGTTCAAACTTTTACTGTGTGAAGACTTATTCATTAACTTAAAAGTTCATCCACATCTAATTGTTAATAAATAATCTAATTCATGTAAAAAAATTGTCCACACAATAATTAATAAATAACCTATCAACTTGAATATAACATAACTAGCTAAGACCTTATATCTTAAAAGATTCGAAGTTCGAATCCTCACCTCACTTATGAAAAAGAAAGCCTAGGCACTCACCTATTTGAGGTGAACTTACTCATCTTCTATATGCTCATTAGCTTGAATTAAGACAAAAAAATATACAAAAATCAAGAGGAGATCAAGATTTAAACGATAAGAATGATTCATATAAACATAATTCAACTAGTTAAAGTATATATCATCGATCAAGAGGTAAAAAAAGGTTTGAATCTCCTCACCCCACTTGTTAAACTATAAATTAAAAGGGAACAAAAATCTACAAAGTCAGAAAACATTTACAATAGAAGAAACCCAATGGTTGGAAAGGCAAAGTTGAAGGACTTACCATTTGAAGCTATTATACAGATATCATCCTTTTGTCTTGAGTTTGAACCTCTCGGCTTGATATGATTGAAATTTATGGAAAGGAAACATCAATGAGAAACCTTTTCTGCAAAAGCCTTCCATCACTTTCTTGCCGGTGTTTCTTTTTCTACTTATACCTTACAACAAAAGTATATACAGTGGAGATGCTAACACAATGAGAAGATTTGCATATCATAATCATATTGGGAGCAGTCCCTCCATTAATATCAAGTTTTATTTCTTGTGAACCCATCGCTCAAGTCGAAGCTGCTTCAATGGCGGTCCAAGATTCGGCTTACTCTTCTGAGGACAACTCCATTTCCCAATTATCTCTAAGATATTAGAGTGCTCAGTATTGGTTTTGTCTGACAATGCCTTTCTTCTTAAACAAGCAGAAGCACTTCCTGGCTCTTTATTATTGTAGTTTTCTTGCATTTCCATTGATTTCTTGCAACTTGCTCCAGAAAAGCCACGCTTGTTTGCTGTAATAAAACCAACATTTGAAACTCCTTTCTCTTTGTTTTCTTTGAGTTCGTTGTGGCTTAAATCAATTGGTTCTATTATTGACTGTTCATTGGTAAAGACAGAAGGTACATCATTTCCAGCTGATGAGCCATTAAGTTGTGGTTGGACCTCACTTTTAGCTTTAGAACTTTCCAGCATCAGATCAATCTTACGGATCAAATTTGTATGAGTTGGAGGCTTCTTATCATCATCATTTGAACTTCCATTTATATGCAGTGGCACAGAACCATTCTCTTGCGTAACTCTCTCTTGCAACTTACATTGAGGATCTTCGGTAGTAAGGATCGAGATTTGAACTTCTTTGGTTGGACTGATTTCGTTGGTTCCCATACATTTCTCTTTTAGGTCATGCCCCGAAGTTCTTTCAGAAAACAAATTCTGCTGAGAACGGAGTAAGAAACTTTTACTTCCTATGAACAGTTGAGTTTCTCTCAAACTAATAGAAAATGGAAATGACTTGCGAAAAAAACACTCAGAAAAGGGTCATCCAACTCTACAGTTGTAACATTGATTAAATTTTGCCATGGGGATGATCTTTAGCATGAATGTATAAATGTTGACCTGTTTGATAAACATTTAGTTTGTGGTTTTTGGTTTATGAAAATAAAATTTATAAACACTAGTTCCACTTATAAGCTTCTTTGTTTTGTTATCAATTTTTTACTAATATTTTAAAAAAAAGTAGAGCCAAGTTTTGAAAATAAAAAATAGTTTTCAAAATCTTGTTTTTATGTTTAGAATGTAACTAAGATTCCAAGTGTTTCATAAAACCATATAAAGAAATTTAGGATTCAAATTAAAAAATTAAAAACGAAATCTTCAAATGGGACCTTCATTTTTCTAAAAGCCTTTTGGAGTTCTCATATTAATATCTAAAATGTATATTTTATTTCTTTCTAGAAATGTCTTAAAGCGTATATACGAATATCCAAAAAGGCTCTAGAAATATTTTAACATTAAATAATTGGTCCTAGGTTCCAATGAATTTCCTTTTAGATATGGCTAGATGTCCAAAGAAATATCTAAGATATATAGAATTCGAGAATTGAATAGAAAATGTTTCTTACTTTGGCTATGGATCTCTTTCCTATAAATGAAAGTATTGTCCCCACATACTAGGCAAGTGAGTTATATCTAGGACATGAAAATTTCCCATTTTCTTATATTAAGATTTTTACTAGAAGCCTCAAACTTAAGGATTCAGAAAAAGTCTCCCCTAAACTTCCTATGAGCCCTCACCATCTAAGCTGGGTTTAAGGGCCATATTTGGTAGTGTGTTGAAGTCCAAATTAGATCATTGTTTACACATCTTATGAAGTGCTGTTTGTACGTATTTAATGTTTATATCAATTAGCCTTTAATGAAAGGTTCTATTTCCATTCGAGAAAATGTTAGTAACACAGGAAAAAGAGATGACAAAACTTGTACCTCGCTTGGGGGCTGATAATCCTGCCTATTGTCCGTGGAATTGCCATTACATTTTTCGAATAGGTTGAACTGTACTCCTGCACCTCCATTTTTTGTTTTTCTAGCATTCTCCAAAGTCTCTTCTATTTCATGGCCCGACCCAGTTTTCTTGCTCTCACAATATCCAAATTCCTGGCTTGGATTCAATGTAGGGGATTCATATACATAACTTGAAAACCAGTTCCCAACATCAGGAGGCTCTGATGGAAAAAGGAAAGAAAAAAATCTGTAATTGTCCTTGTGTTGTAACAAGTTCAGATCACATAACTGAATGCCAAATAAACTGGATGGTAAGGACGGAATATTGATTGTTATTGGCAACATGAATTCCAGAGTGAACGGTACAGACCTGACAGAAGCGACTGGGAGCACCAAGAATTTTGATTCTAACATAAAAATACAAAAAAAGAAATTTAACCGTTAGACGTTAGCAATTTTGAGTTTTCATTACAGCTGCTTGCCTACAGTTCATATAGCATAAAATATCAAATCCAGATGAACCCAGGAGTATTTTGTGGTTTATTCAATAATAATTTAGCTTCCAGTTTTCTAGTTTCAGAACTAAACTTGGTTACTAGTAGTTATCCTGTCAATAACGATGTTTTCTTCAAAGAATTAAGGGGTGGGTGTGGGGGGAACAAAAAATGGAAAAACTTGTTTGCTTTTTAAATTTGACGGAGATTTTATTAGTAGAAAAGTACCTTTCTTTTTTAGAACGAAGGATAAACCAAACATCATTATCCAACAAAGTCTAAATTTCTCCATTACTTAATCCCTTAAACTATTTCTATAGCCAATTGAGAACTTTAAACTTTGGTTAATTAACAGTTGAGTTATCTGTTAGAATCTCATCATTCTTGTGTTGATGAAATAATCCAATAAGAAAAGTGCCTGAAGTTCAAGTATTTGGTGGGAGATCCTGTTGTTAAATCACCAATTGACCCAAAATTGTTTATGGGTAAAGATAAATTTAATATTATATCTACTCTAACCTAAGGTACCAAATTCTTAAACAAATACTTATTTTGCAATCAATTGAAAAAGAAAAAAAAGAAGTTGAAAGGAATAGCAGTTTCAAACTTTCTATACCATGCCTGAAGTCTGGCTTTCACGATGATCTTCCAGTGAAGTGCATTTCAAAGGAATCCAAGTTCCAGGAAGCTTCTCAGCAGTTTCCTCTTCTTCAATCTTAGTGACATCCCTAAACTCTCCCGCAGTCTCCTCATCTTCCTCAACCTCAAATTCTCTCTCTCTCGAAATCGAATCTCCAAAATTGTCATTTGAGTCAAGTTCGGGAGATTCGTATTCATAGCTCGAGAACCAGTTTCTGATATCAGGCGGCTCTGAGGAAAATTAACAAACGAATAAAAGTAAGTCCAACTATGACCTAACTCAAAAACATATTCAAAAACCTAATTAAGTTCACTATCTTCCTATGCCATAATTTTCTTTTCTACATTTTCTCAACATCCAAACACATAATAAGTCGGTGAATCAGGGAGAAGCGAACGAACCTGAAGACGGCGAACACAAGAACGAAGAATGCAGAACCTACAGCCATTAAAAAGAACAAAAAACGAAGCAAACGAAAGGGTTAGAAATAGAAATTTGGGGCTAAGATTGCTCTATGAAGCCGCTGCAAATTCACTAAGTCGAATTAAACAAGTCATTGGAATTATCCTATCAGTAACACAAAATTTCCAGCAAACGGCAATTGTAGTTCCTCTTCTTTTCGCAGGAACCAAACAGAAAATGGATATCGATAACCACAGCGTATGTGTATGTTGAAGAAAACTATACCTGAGAATCAGTGAAGCTCGAATTCTCCATGGCTCCGGTTTCGCTCTGATCAAAAGATTCAAAACACAACCAACATTTGATTCATGGAGAAAATTTCCCTTCACTTCTTAAAAATTTTGTTGGTTTTAATTTGAAATTCGCGGGATCAGTTGGCGCCATTTTCTTTTTTCTTTCTATGGAAGCTTTTCAAGAGCACGTGGCGCATGTTCATGTTCTTATGCTCTAAAAAGATTAATAAATTCTTTAGGCCATTTCGATCGGAGATATTGTTTTATGGGTCTTAATATCAAAGATTTGAAATTTAATTATAGTTTTAAATGCATTTTATGTTTAGATATGTAAAATAATTGATATCTAATCAATTAATTATAATATTAATAATTAATATGGTTGTTTTCAAATATAACAAAATGAGTCGAAATATTTACGAATATAATAGAATATCAATTTCTAGCAGTGATATGTAGCGATAGACATTGATAAACTTCTATCAACTTTCACTATCTATTAGTGATAAATAGCAATGTCTATAACTAATAAATAATGATATTTTGATATATTTGAAAAATTTTTAACAGTATTTCCATTTAAAATATTATCATTTTTAATAATGCAATTTTATGTTAAATAGTTAAGATGAAATATTTTAAGCTTAGATAATATATTTAATTTAATAATTAATTAAAATTAAGGATTGTTTTTTAATATAACAAAATGAGTCAAACTATTTACAAGTATATAAAATTTTCACTATCTATTAGTGATAGACTGTAATAGACTTCTATCGCTACTGTAATAGACTTCTATCGCTTGAGTGATAGAAGTCTATCGCGATCTATCACTGATAGACAGTGAAATTTTATTTTATTTTTTTTTAAAAAAATGGTATTTACTGGCTTATTTTTAAAAAACCAAACCACAAAAGACAAAGTGGGTATCGAGAAGTTAATTTTCTCACATGATTTGCAATAGGATTTTAGATAAAACCTTTAATATTCTTAAATCCATGATATTATCATCTAAGGAACTTTAAAACTCACCTAACATGGGTTTTTAAATATCTTCCATACAAGTTGGATTATACAAGGGTGATGAATAATAAAAATATGGTCTATTATTTAATAAATTAATATAAATTAATCATTACTATTAATTTTAGAAAAAATTATTACAAATGGAAATAATACCGAACTATTTACAAAAAATTTTAGTGATAGACCACAATAGAGTTCTATCGCGATCTATTGCCTAGTGATAAAAATCTATTGTAGTCTATTGCTAAAATTTTTTTATTTTTTAAATAATTTGCCTCATTTTTCTATACTTGAAAATAGGAAAAAAAAAAAAAAAAATTCTTAAATGCAAGGGGACGTTTCTTGACATTTCAAATCTAGAAAGATACAGAATGGGGCTTGCAATTTGTATTGGAAATTTGGGAGAGAAATTTTTTGTATTGTAATATTATCATTGTTGTTATTTTACGGTATCATTAATGATGGAACCAAAATTATCTATCTTTTAAATGTTGGAGACTTAATTGTCCCCAAATTTAAGGGATCATAAAGGCAATTCATCATTTATGATTTAATAACAACAATTATTTATGTAATATAGTCTCTAGATCTAGTATTCAAAACATATCCAAATACGCTTAAAATACAATTTTGTTTCTTCGTTAAAATCTCTTATTTTCGATTTCCTGTTTTCACATCACTAACCAAATACACGCTTGTATTTCAATTTTACCTTTTTACTCATTCAATTCATTTAAAACAAAAACTCTACTGCCAAGTTTGATTAAACTAGTAAATGAAAATTAAAAGATGAAATGGAACTCCCACATTTTGTTTATTCTAATTTTGCTTCTAAACCTATCAGTTAGTTTTAGACTCTCTTGTATTATACAAGAGAGCATTCAATAAAGTAAAAAATATAAGAGAATAAGAGTTTTAATCTACTAGAAGTGGCAAAACTTTAGAAGAAACAAGGGGAGGTTCTTTCTTCCTTCAATAGAAGTTAGGAAAGAAAGGTACCCACATGAATAATGAATGTAAATGAAGTAACTCCAACCTATAAATGATTAGTTAATGAAGAACAAGAATATAATAAACCGAAGTAGCCGCTAATCGTCATCTCCTTTACAGTTTTTCGTCGCATTCAAACTCTCATCTTTGAATCCTTCAAGAGTTAAATTACAGTTGTTCATGGTAGAGGCATCAAGAAGACCATGATTCCAGAGCTTGATCATGAATAGTCTCCAACACCTGCCAAATTTTCAGTGAGATCGACAGGAAGATAGGCAAATAGTAATTCAAGTATACAGATTGACTCCAAGTGATTCGGGATTATATTTTTCTTATTAGCCAAAGAATTTCGAATTTGAAACCCGAATCGAAATGGATCAGTTCAGCCACACTTCAAGCACAAAGAGGATATTTGAAGTGATCAAAAGTTTCCAAATGTTTATTGAACTCATCAAAACCTATTGTCACTTGAACTACCATGTTTTTATGCTTTTCACTACATCAAGAAAAACCAGCACCAAGAACCGAGTTTGTAAGAATATCTCAAAGAACCACAGAAGAAGCTCTGATTATCCCAATTGTCTTGTATTACACGGAAATAGCTTCGATTATCCCAATTATCTTGTATTGCTCTTCGTTGTTGACATGATTGCAGGAAGATCTCATCGTGTCTGATTGGAACCATTCTCCTTATTCAGCACTCTTTCCAGAGTTTACCAAATAAGTGTCAGGATCAATCATGTTGGATGCAATCCAAATTTTAATCGACTTCTCTCTGTACATGTTAGGAACAAAGGTAGTATGGGCTACCTTTGTCCCACATTGGTCAGAATAGGATGACCCAGTGTGGTACTTAAGTGGTTTGGCTCTCCCACTTCAATAGCTAGCTTTTGAGGTGTGGTTCTCTAAGGTGCTTAAGTACCTAACAGTACACTGCCTCCAATTGCATTTATACCTATTCTCATTCCAATGTACAATTGAAGCAGGGGCTTGGATCTTAAATGTTCCTTTTTCCTACAATTACCAGTGACGTAAAAAAATTTACTGCATGACCTCCACAGATCCTTCAATGGGGTCAATAGTTTGGTAATTCTTTCAATAGGAAGTCTTGATTCAACTCGAGCATAGCTTCTGTCATCATGTCTTGTTTCAAGCTCTGATACCAATAATGGGGAAGCTAAGCAAGTAAGGTCTACTTTTATAAAGCTTCAAAATGAGCCCTACATCAGTTATCCAAACCTTTATTGATATGCTCTTGTGTACAAATATCCAACCGTGAATAATATCATCGAGCCAACGGTAAAAACAAAACACAACTAATAATGAACAAGCATCACAAAGCAAGCCTACATCAAAATCATGGACATATGCCAACACTTTGAGGAGCGTTACCAAAAGAGAGGCGGAGATGAGATAAGCTCTTTCCCGTGAAGTTTTGAGAATGCTTCACATGCCCACGGCACGTGACCATCAGCTAACACCCTGGTACACAGCAGAGAATATACTTCTTTTATATATAGGAATTATGGGACTGCCAGGAAATATTATTCATGGTGCAGCTCAGCCTGGTACCATGTTAAAGTAGAATCAAACAGTATAGAGGAAAGAATTGATAAGGAAAATAACGTTGGGAAGGAACAACCTTTGCTTTCTAACAAAGGAGTTCCATAGATGCATAAGCCGCTTTTCATCTCTGGTGACATCCACGAAATCATCGAGCATCTGTAAACAAACTAACAGCTCAAGTTGGTATTTTAAGTTTGCACAAATTCCAAAAAATGGATTTAACAGGTCTAAACAGTGTTGCACAAGATTGTAATCATGTGCCAGACCAAGATATTCCATATTGCTAGTTTGAAAAGTCACTTCGAAATCTTATAGAAAAATCCTTCAAAAATATTCCCAGCAGGAACAAGTCAAATATTTACTAGTTCAACGGAAACCATACCCTTCGGTCTTCAAAATCTGCAATGTCATCATCTACTTCGTCCTCACTATCTTTGTCGGATAGTACTTTATCTAGAGCCATAGGCTTCATTATCAAAACAGAAGATAGCGATGAGCAAGCAACAGATTTCATTCCAGTAAAAAAGGACTGACAATAACATGGTAGCAAACTAGATGCAGGTGTAGCTAGAACTTTGAATTCTTACATATGTTTTGACTACTATATGTTGAATGATTGGACGGTAGGACTGAAAATAAACAAATAAAAATAGCACTGATCCAAACCCGATGCCGAACTGGCATTTTTCACCGCTTCCTAACAAATTGGTTGGATTATTCTCCTAATCGTAACTTATTTCATTTTCATTTCTTACCATTCTCTCTAAATTGAACGAGACTAAACCAAATCAAACTGATCATCAACTTAAACTCCAAAAGTGTGCGTTTAAATCCCTCTTACTTAGCAAAGTACGAAAGCACGGGATCCCTCACACCAAAAACCAAAATAAAAAATAACTCATTTTTAAAGTAAATTTAACAATTTGAAAAACCTCAATGTTGTAAAATCAAGTTTCGTACCTGAACCCTGTGAGAGTGATAAAACTGCCGTTTCTGCAAGAGCATGCGGCTGAAATAACAAAATAAATTGACCGCCCTTACTTACTGGCATACTCAGAATTGATTAAATCTATGAACAGCTCTAGAATTCAAAGATGAACTTGAAGTTTGGGTTTTGTTCGGATTGTAAAGCTAGGAAACACAAACATGAACATTATGAACATGCCAATACACGATACACCATTTCCTAAAAAAAATATGGCATAGACACAACAAAGACGCAGACATAGAAATATATTTTGAAAAGTTATTTTACATACATCACATATATCAATGTTTTCAAATATAATGAATTATATGAGGTAAAGATTTAAAGGTATAAACTTGTGTTATTATCTATTTAATTGTATGGAAATCTAAATGTGGTCAAGAAAATTATATTTCTCTAAGCATTTTCCAACAATGAAAGGCAGGCACACAAAAAATACACATCTTCCAGGAAAAAAAACAACATTTTTTATGCAACCTCATTGAGTTTTATTAAGAAAAATCTATTTGTTTTCTACTCTTTAGCTCATTATCTACCGGTTATATTTTATTGAAGAAAAAAAAAATCAATTTATACACCTAAACTTTAGGAGTTTTATCACTGAAAACCCCAAACTTATTATCTGTCAATTTTTCCATCAGTAACAAGTGGCATTTATTTTTTACTCAATGTTTAAACAAAACATTTTTACGTTTTCCCTTTTCTCTTTCTTCTCTCCTTCTTCCCTTTTCTTTCTCCCTTCTCTTCCCACCTTCTCCTACATCCCATCCATGGATGTCACCACCGGTCATCACTCGTCGCTAACACTTTTTTCTCTCTTTCCTTTTCTTTTCCTCTTCCTCTTTATTCTCCTCACCATATAGTCTTCCTCAATCTTAAAAGACACTATCCCCCATCTTCTTCTACTTCCACAAACCGACCTCTCCCCTAAACAGCATCTGAAATGGTGAGGACATTCCTTCTCATTCCTGGTGTTGTTTCATTTTTCTTTTTTTGCAGCGGCCGACATTGAGAAGAAAGCAGGTGGGGAAGAGAAATATTTGTTTAAATTCTTTTGTTATATTTAATTTTAATTTTTATTATACTTAATTTTAATAATTATTTTTTATTTTAAAATTTTGAGGTTAACCTTGACTACAAAGGGACTGAAATTGAGAATTTTCTAAATGTGAAGGACTTGATTGTTCAATTTTGAAACAAAGGGACTAGATTGACACGACCCCCAAAATCTAAGGGACCAAAAATCTAAGGGCCTATTTGGTAGGCAATCTGAAAACGGAATTTTGAAAACAAGGGATTCAATAAAAATAGGGTTGTATTTCATGTTTTTAGATATGTGTTTGGTAGCAGATTCAGTTATTAAATTCAAATTTAAATAATTTTTTTCAAAATATGTTTGGTAATATATTTGTAAACCATAAAACTAACTATAGTTACTCACTAAATATTAGGTTGAATATAAATTATTACTACTTATTTTATGAACTTGTTTTATCTTAACCTTTTTGTATAATTATTATTTTATAATATCATATAATATATTATGTATTATATGATACATGTCTTAATTTAACAAAAATAATTGAATTTATACCATGAAATACTATACTTATTGTTTTTATCTTCTCTAATGTAATTCTACATTTCAAAATTTTGAATTCAAAATCTGGATACATAGAAAACATAAAAATGTTGTTTTAAAATTTGTACTGTTTGGATCACAGAATCCGAAAACAGTTTTCAAAAACAGAATTCAGATTGTCTACCAAACGTAGGATTGCTGAACTCAGTGAATCTGAAAACATAAAACAAAATTTGAATTGTCTACCAAGCAAGGCCTAATTTACCCTTTTTAATATATTACATTACTTGTGGAATGAGGGACGTATAACCTCGTAGAAGGATAGGGATGACTTAACAATTGAGCTATTTTTTTTTTTTTCTTTTTTTTTTGTCCTTTTTTTCTGAGTTCACAACATGCAGGATTGAGACATTTGAACCTCTATAAGGTTGGCTTGAGCTATGCTTATATGGAAAGTCCCAATTGGTTTTAATATAGAAGTAATAGTTAAACGGAAAAACAAAAACAGAAACAACCTAAGAAAGTAAACAACCAATACAAAACTTAACCCAACCAAGACCACATGCGAATGAAGCTTTGATATCTGAAGAAAAAAACCAGAAAGGATGGTGAACATACTTTCTAGGGTCTCGTTCTACTGTTAACTTCCTTGCTTTGGCTGGTTGTAAATGATCACTTCCAGGCAGTACTTTATGACATTCAGGACCTGTAGAAGATTGATTGATAGCCATTGAGACACCTGGAATATTTGAGCTGGATGCAACACGTTCAATGCACTCCATAGAGGAAGGACATTCAGGGCCAATATTTTCTCCGTCTTGTTGTGCATTCTGCAAATAAGTCTCAATGGGGAATGAATGGCTCCCCTCTTTTTCACAGGATACACCATCTAAATACAAATTTAATTTCAGTTGAGTTGCCAAGCAGATTGTTGAGATCATATAGTTCAAAATCCACGAAGTGTAAAGTGAAAGAAAAGAAAATCCATCTATGAAGAAATAAGATAATAGATATACTGCTTACTACCGCTTGATACGGAATAAGCTTTTCAAAATTCTGATATATAACAAGGAAATCGATGAATTTAAAATATCTCAACACAATTAATTAATATTCATTTCAATTGGGTAGACACCGAAAAGTAAAATCCTCAACCCCCTTGACGAATTTACGTTTTAATCAACTTCCATTGGTATCCTTTGTTAACTAAAAGAATACTAATCGAGGTGGAAAATGTTGAAAATTTTAGAACCACATTTCATGAGGCTTCAATTTCTCCAGCCAAAATTTTCTAATGAAACACCACGCAAGATCAGATAAGTACAAATTATCAGCCAAGTTTACACGCAAGAATGTCAGAATGGCATATTTACGTTATGCTAGTTTCCCCTTCTGTTAGTCTGACATAACAAACAATTAAATCATTCCTTTTTCCTCTATTTTAAAGGAAATAACTAGAGGACTGCAAAAGAAAAAATAAAAGTTTACAATGGATTAAATTACCAGCGTTATGCCCAACAAATCCCTTGTGCATGCCTTCTGTGGCAGATCCAGGTGAGTCCATCTCCAAGAACTGCACATACTTCCCATTCTGCATAGAGTTCTTTAACTTGCGCTTTCGTGGTCTTGTGCTGGATATTAAATAGTCAAACATATGGACAGAATAAGGCAAAGCGCCAACAAGATAATTCCATACAACAAGGTTCAGAAAACATACCAGAAGAAGAAAGTTTGTAGTTGTGGGCCCACTCCATCTGCTACAGTCTGCACAAGAAAGAATACAAAATAAAAACACATTAGCAACCCTTAAGCGGGGTTTTGGCACAATAATCCAATGAAATTGTGCAACAAACTAAAACAAAACACCATTGACAAGTCACAACAGCTAGGATGAATGAGTAAAGAACAAAATGAGCAACAGACAAGAGGAAAGAAACAATGTGAAGGATATGAGAGAGAGAGAGAGAGAGGAAGAGACAACTGACAAGTAGTTGCTACACTGCCAGATCACTCTCGTCCCAGTTAAGAAAAGCCTTGTCTGAAGAGCAGACCGATTGTAGGTGAGAAGGATTTTGAGTGTCATCGGTTTCAGTAAAGCATTATTTCAAGGCAGCTAAATTCATCCAATGTGGAAGAGATCGTTGGGACGATCTTTAGAAGACAGCCAAAAGCTGAGAAAGATTTTCTGACTCTTTTTTATTTCAGTACAGTACTAATCCAAGAAAGACAAATTCATTCAATGTAGAATTTGAAATGGCTTTGAGTCTAACCAAGCATTAAGGCACCAAATGTTCCGTTTAATTGACATGATAAGTATAATGATAAGAAAAGCAAAGTTATCAGAAAGCATTATTCATGAAAAGAAATCTCGAACTCTTACCTCAGATCTAAAGACATCAATTTTCACAGAGACATTCACCGCCTGATATTCTTCAGTCACCTACACGTTAAATGTTTCTTCACAAACCACATAATGGCTCGATAATCAGCAAACATCTAGACATTGGAGATTACCAACCCAGTATTCAAAGTTGAACATATCATGGGAAGAGCATAAGTGGTAGCGCAAACCCTAAAAGATAAGCACAAAAGCATTAGTCTCTTTTCAAATGAAAAGTGCCATATTCTTTTCAAAAAAAAAAGTAATAAGCACAAAGGTTCAATCAGGGATGCCACCAAACTAGCAACTAAATTTTCAAAGCATATGAAATATCTCTAATGACGTAATCCAGCTAAAATTAGGCTATCCAAATACACATTATCAACACAAAAAGTACAACAAAGGAAATACTAAAAATAATAATAAAATGATTCAACAAATTGCAACAAACTTGATGGAAAATGCCAATATGAGCTGTACATGTAAAAATATAGGATATCTGCATTCGTACTACACAGTTCCGGTGGTAACAGCTACATAATTGTTAGTTTTCAGATAATCAGCTAACTCAGTTAGGTCAGTTTGCAGTTATTGTAACAACTAAATATTAGAAACTTATTCATTAATTAAAGTAGTTAGATATGCAAGTATCTATAACTGTGTGTACAAAGGGAGCTGCTTCTTTCAAATTTTAGCATCAATTTTATTATACTTCTCTGCCTTAGTTCATATTGGTATCACATGTTAGAGGGTCGCTGGGGATAACAATGTCTGGATACATATCTGCACTTGGTTATGCATAAAATCTTAAACTTCAAATATGAGGTAATCTATCAAGATGTCCATTGGGATAACAATGTCTGGATACATATCTTTTCCATGACTAATTGTAATTTTGAGGATTTGGATCGTTCATGGTGGAGTAAAACTTTGCAGTTTCATTTTGAATATATCTTCAATAACACGTGGCATGTTTCTAGCTTTTAACAGATCTTGAGGGTGTTATGCAACCCACCATTTTGGAACAAGGGTTTAGGGCTATAGCATGCTACTCCACTAACTATTCTGTGAATATTTGAATTATTGGATGGGAAATAAAATAATTTTTAGATGAAAGTTTCTATTCTAAAATAAGACTTCAAAAAATTTAAAAGGAAACTTGAAGGGCCAAAGTAATTTTGACCTACAAATAACTCGTAAACTTATGTTTTAAAAAATTAACTCACAACCATGAAAGCAAATACAGAATAATGTCTATCTTTATCTTACTATTTTATTTATTAAAAAAATGTCCACACTTGTCCAATGCCTAGACTTTGGAAGCATCAAGGGCTCCTTATTAAGCTCACATGAAAATTCAAACACACGACCTTTGGGTAGGTGTTACTCAGAGACCACAAGCCTTAGCCGATGGGCCACCTATTGGGGCTATCTTTATCTTCAACACTACCACATAAAAAGGTGGGATACTTTACAAAATTTCAAAATTCCAAACTTATCCCAAAAAATGGAAACTAGTACTTTTTTTTGTTATTATTTTATTACTTTCATTAAAAAGTTTAAACAATATATCTATATTCTAAAGTTAAAATGAATTAGGTTAAATTTAAAATGTTTGTGAAATCTAATCCAATTTTTCAAAACAAAAAAGAAAATATATAGATTTTAGAAATTGTGTCTTGTTTTTTAAATTGGCTAAAAGTTCCAAAACAAAACACACAAAAAATAATAATAATAAACAAAACAAGACATAAACTAGAAATCAAAGGAAGTTTCAGAATTTGAAAACATAGGTTAAAATATTGTGGGAACTCAAGAAACCATCATATTTGAGGAACATCACTACCCATCCCATTTCCATTCAGGATATTCCAGAAACAGAGGTAACTAGACGTACAAAGCCCATAAAATATGATATTAAAGGAAACAAATAAAAAAAAACTACCACCGTATCCTTACAAACTCCCAAGCTAAATGCCCAGTGTGTGTATTCAACTAGTTCATGGAAAATAAGCATGTCCAAAAGCCAAGCATCAAGGCAACTGTTGGGTTTTATGTCCTAAAACTCGTAATTTGTAAACTTTGAACATATTCTCAATAAAGTTGTTATCGAGATTTAATTCAATAAAAATGTTATTGAATATGTGAATTGCATCTATCATAACTCTACATCCAATAAACTAAGAACCTCCTGACTATGTTATGAATACTTAGACTTTATGTGTAGACATAAAAGTAGATCAAGTTTAAGTAATAGCCAAAACGGTCTATAATATAGGGATTAGGTTGGGTACCTTATCGTGGGGACACTATGGATGCGACTCATTTTGTATTTGATACAAATAATGTGATCCTATATCATTCATGTAGAGACATGTGAGTGGAGTATCCTATGTAATGAGTTTGCATAAGACCGAACCATAAAATAATCACTTTTACTTTATAACGCTGTTTATTGTTAAAACTGATCATTTCAACCTGATGATCTAGGTAACTCGATCTTAATCCTGAGCTAACTATGAACTCCTGTTTGTTTGAGAATATCCTTTAGTCTTGAACAAGGGGTCCCACCCTCTCATTGGCTCGAGAGGGACTCGATTTGTTGGTTGGACTACAAACCAATTGTTCATTAGAGGATCAGTGAGACTTGAGGAATAAGATATAATTACAGGGGTAAAACGATAATTTTGACTCAGTTGCAATTACAAACAACTTGTGAAGGATCGACTTACTAATCATGGTTATATCAAGTGAACAAAAATATATCTACGATGAGGAGAGTCCAACTACTGGGCTATAGTGGAGTGTTCCAGTAGTTAACGAATGTTAATTAACTTGGTTAAAGAGTTTAGCCGGTTAATTTCGAATCGTTGGAGCTCATGATCGGTAGGTCCATTAGGTCCCCTTGTTAGCTCATGGACTATTCCTTAGAACAGTGTGATGAAAGAATTTAAAGATGTTCAAATTCAGTTAAGGAGCAAATTTTATGGTTTGTTTGTTTAATTATGAATTAAACGGAATTGGAGAGTTGGGAATATTTAAATATGATTTAAATATCATACAGATGAATAGAGATTCATTAGGTCGGAAATTGACAGGACAAGTGGAGAATTTATTAATTTAATAATTTAATATTTAATATTAATTTAATATAATTAATTAAATTGTTTAATTCTTTATTATTTAAATTAATTATATATTTAATATTAAATTTATATTATATTAATTAATTATTATAATTAATTAAAATAGAAAATTGGAATTATCCAATTTTGCATGGAAGGAGGAGGTGGTGTTTTTAAAAGCCACCTCACCTCCGCACTTTCCACCTCCTAATTAAGTGCCTTAATCACCATGTTGGGTGTCAATTGCAGGCTAATGAGATTTGTTGAAGTTCTTGTTATAGAAGAAAAAGAAATGGAATTGAGGTTGAAGCTGTTGAATTTTGATGAAGATTTAAGAAGACCCAAACTCTCCAGAAACTCTTTTCTCGGCCAAATTTGCTCCAAATTCATCCAGATTTGGATCCCACGATCCATTATAAGGCCAGAAAATAACGAGGAAGGCTCTTGTGGTAGTCCACGAAGTGTTCGTGATAAAAAACTTGGAGGAGACAGCTTCAATTTTGAGCTACAACAAGTATCAATCCCTTGTTTTTCGATTCTTAGAACTTATATGTTTAATCCACAAAATTAATGGAATTAGAGTGCTTTAGGTCCTAATTGCTTCCACTTTTACATTCCTAACTCCATTAGCAACGGCCTTATTGTTGGGTGGAAGATTAACCTTTTTGTTTGGCATTTTCTCAGAAATATCACCTTCCTGATAAGAAAATCCTTTTTTTTTTTTCGGGGAGAACTGTTCATCAGGATTTGCTGGGTTGGGTTAGTTGTGGTTCTCTAATCGAGGAGGCTATATGAATCCTCCTTGTCAGGATAAAAGGTCCCCCGCAAGTTTGTATTTTTGTTGTTTTATTGGAGGTTATGGCTTGAGAGGAATGGTCGTATTTTTAAGAAGATTGCAGAGGTCGAAGTTTGAAGTATGGGATGTTGTGAGATTTTTTCACTCTTGTATTTCTTTCATATTTCTCAATATAGCCCGGTCAAGAAACAAAAACATTAACTTCAGATTTAAGGAATATCACAGCTGAATGCCTACCTTAAAGCTTGCGCATAGCATCAAACAAAATGGACATGAGAAGTCTTCAGTCACTGCATAATTCGAGAATGAAATTGGGATCAAAACTGTACGTTCAAAAAGCAAGATAGAAGTCTTGTACAAAAAACAAATTATGTTAACAGACTTGTCACATCTCAGTGCAGCAAAAGATTTACATGACATACTTATCCACTTCTATAAGATGGTCTTACATCTAAAAGAAAACAACAAGTATTTACAGAAAAAGAAACTATAATATCTCATCTAACTCTACAAGAAACAATGGAACCTGTCATCTACAGATATTATTAGCTATAATTATAAGAATTCTTTTAGTTACAACAATCGGCACTAATGTAGATGAAATGATCTATAACTAATTACTACTTATTTTACAACTCCATTGATTACAACAAATAAATTAATACAACACACCTAGTTAACTCCAATTATAAAATATTTTTTTAAAATCTTGTTTTTCATGTAAAAAAAATAGAACATTTTTTTAATGGTTTTCAGGAAAGGAAAAATAAATAACAAAAATAAGTTATTTATTCTAAAAGAATAATAATTAAAAAAATCGAGTTGAAAGGTATAAGTGACCAGCAAACAATATGAATGCTGTCGAATTGGTCCGTATGGCAGAAAAAGAGTAATTACAAAAATATTTAACCACAAAACAAGATTTTATTGTCTTCATGTACTTTTTTTTCCTTGGTTCATCTTTTGTTGACTGCACCCGCACCACTTGTATACAATTATTTAAAACAGAGAAGGAGAAGAAGAAGAAGAAGAAGAAGAAGAAGAAGAAGAAGAAGAAGAAGAAGAAGAAGAAGAAGAAGAAGAAGAAGAAGAAGAAGAAGAAGAAGAAGAAGAAGAAGAAGAAGAAGAAGAAGAAGAAGAAGAAGAAGAAGAAGAAGAAGAAGAAGAAGAAGAAGAAGAAGAAGAAGAAGAAGAAGAAGAAGAAGAAGAAGAAGAAGAAGAAGAAGAAGAAGAAGAAGAAGAAGAAGAAGAAGAAGAAGAAGAAGAAGAAGAAGAAGAAGAAGAAGAAGAAGAAGAAGAAGAAGAAGAAGAAGAAGAAGAAGAAGAAGAAGAAGAAGAAGAAGAAGAAGAAGAAGAAGAAGAAGAAGAAGAAGAAGAAGAAGAAGAAGAAGAAGAAGAAGAAGAAGAAGAAGAAGAAGAAGAAGAAGAAGAAGAAGAAGAAGAAGAAGAAGAAGAAGAAGAAGAAGAAGAAGAAGAAGAAGAAGAAGAAGAAGAAGAAGAAGAAGAAGAAGAAGAAGAAGAAGAAGAAGAAGAAGAAGAAGAAGAAGAAGAAGAAGAAGAAGAAGAAGAAGAAGAAGAAGAAGAAGAAGAAGAAGAAGAAGAAGAAGAAGAAGAAGAAGAAGAAGAAGAAGAAGAAGAAGAAGAAGAAGAAGAAGAAGAAGAAGAAGAAGAAGAAGAAGAAGAAGAAGAAGAAGAAGAAGAAGAAGAAGAAGAAGAAGAAGAAGAAGAAGAAGAAGAAGAAGAAGAAGAAGAAGAAGAAGAAGAAGAAGAAGAAGAAGAAGAAGAAGAAGAAGAAGAAGAAGAAGAAGAAGAAGAAGAAGAAGAAGAAAAAAAAAAAAAAAAAAAAAAACAACAACAACAACAGCACACACACACCAACAAGAAAATTTCTTTCCAAACAAAGTCTAAATTGAAATTAAAAATAATAGAAAATGGTCATTTGTAACAAGTCTCATTGATAAAAAAAATAATAATAATAAATAAAATTTAGATATTAATTGATATAATAGTTTATTCAAACAAGAAAAGAAATAAACAAACATACTACCAACAGATCTGTGGCGATATTTTCAGCACGTAAAAACCATAAATGTTCCATACCAAAAATAAGCAGAAAGAAATCTTTCAAAAGACATGCCATGTCCATAGAGTTCATAGAAATTGCAAGCAAATAGTACTATCAAAGGCTTTAAAAAGATGAAAACATTCGATGTTTCACTACAACAAAAGACAGGGAGGGACCTTCAGTTTTTCGAACTATGTTGTTGTAGTCCCTATAGTTGAAAATTACAACTCCAGTGCTCACCCTGTACATGGCCAATATTGTCTATCACGCACTCATGGGATGTTAATGAAACCACGTTGATCTATAATACATAAAAGGATAAGGGCACAAGAGAATAATTTTATTTTATTCTCATTCAGTTCAGATGACAATTAGATCTGCAGCTCTCATTTGTAAGCCTAATACAAAAACATGGTAATATTGTGAAACCTCATGAACGTGTTGTTCCCACCATTTTTTATAGCCCCCGCCGCCCTCC
>QLSR01000363.1:635004-675326 GCA_031780015.1 Citrullus colocynthis
AAAAAAAAAAAAAAAAAAAAAAAAAAAAAAAAAAAAAAACCCTCAAAGGGCCCAGGTTAAAGAGCCAATCTCTAAAAGAATTGTGAATGGTCAAAAACTATTCTTGCCTTCTTCACCACCCTGGCATCCAAAACCAAGCTGTCCACTTCCAGGATGCTATGTGCCCATAAGTGGTTGTGTCAGACGGTCTTAGTTCAATGGCATAAATATACAATTAGCATAGTACTTTCATACAATTGTAAATCTTCAATCAAAGTATTGAATACTTGCATGCTTCTTGCTGTCCACATTTGACTTTCTTTTCTTCCCTTTTCTTTTTTAATAGGGAACAATTTCATTCATTAAATGAAATGTACAAAAGGATACGCGCATCCAATAGATATTACACACTCAACACAAAAGAAAAGAGAAAAAAAAAGAAGAAGAAGAAAGAGAGAGAGAAAGAGAAAAACAAACCCAAACAAACAAACTTCTCCGGCTGGATATAAGAGTGTTTAGGTTATAATTGCTGAAATATAAGATACTTTTACATCAATAGAAAGCCAAAAAAAAAAAAAAAAAAAAAAAATGAACACTGCCTCACCACCTCCTATCGATTATATATACTTGCAATTACCAACTCAACGCCACCTCTGATCGACTATTGTGGTATCTGCTTCTCAAAGTGCTCCAATGTCTCAATAGTTAAACGGACTATAGATGTTGAAAATCCACATATCCAGCTCAGCTCTCTATTGTACTTTATTGAGAAAGAAAATGTGCACTTACCACTTCCCTTCATCCTCCACAAGGTTAGGATGCCAAGACCCACTTCTGACCAACCAGAACTTCACATAAATTTCACAATTGAACTATCTATCTTTATTTCCTATTGCAATGTAACATCTGGACAAAACTGTTGAGCCGTATCTTGTTCACCAACATATTCCTCTTTTCCTTTGTCCCCCTGACCTTCTAACCAAGGTCCAAATTACAGAAAGACCCTTCGTGAATATTTTCACAACGTTTCTCATAGTATGTGATAGAAAACAGATTCTTCAATTCCCTCTCCAAGACTCTTTTTGTATAGACACTGGATTTTTACTTCAATCAGAGAGTAAATTCCATGGCAATATTTGGTATTTTATCTCCTAAATTATTTTACAAGACACTGGTTGAATTGAATTGGATCGGTCTGTTGCTCAGTGTTTCATAAGAACCCAGATCAATTCAACGGGCAGATCAGTTCTGAAAACGTTGAACAAGATGACCCCCAGCTTCTATACAATAACAACCGTTTTGTGCCAAGCTCATAAAGAGGGATACAAATAAAACAACTCTCAGTCAATGAAAGATCCACTTAAAGTCCCACAATAAGGAAGATGGCGATCGTAAAGATGAATCCTGATTTTACTAGAGAAGCATTTACAGAAAACATATACCAAAGAAGTAATTATTCAACTTATCACTTTTTTATAGATTGAGACTACTTTATGCCCAACTTCAACATCACCAGTCTAAGAGAACGAGACGGCAACTGACATTCACCATAGAAATATTATATTGGGAATTCCGAACAAAACACATAATAGGAATATAATTTCTAACCCAATGAGGTCGAGGAGGATAAATTATGAACACGACACAGAATCAAACTGCGGAAGCGATAAAAGAAGGCAAAGTCAATTAAAATTACCAGAAACCATGGAAGTGGCGAGCGAACTCAATTGAAATTCTGAGGACTTCAGAATTGAAGAAACGTTGAACAGTAGGAGAAATTGGTTGTCGTGATGAAATCAGAACGCGACATTCAGGACGGCAGGAGGATAAATTATGAACACGACACAGAATCAAACTGCGGAAGCGATAAAAGAAGGCAAAGTCAATTAAAATTACCAGAAACCATGGAAGTGGCGAGCGAACTCAATTGAAATTCTGAGGACTTCAGAATTGAAGAAACGTTGAACAGTAGGAGAAATTGGTTGTCGTGATGAAATCAGAACGCGACATTCAGGACGGCAGGAGGATAAATTATGAACACGACACAGAATCAAACTGCGGAAGCGATAAAAGAAGGCAAAGTCAATTAAAATTACCAGAAACCATGGAAGTGGCGAGCGAACTCAATTGAAATTCTGAGGACTTCAGAATTGAAGAAACGTTGAACAGTAGGAGAAATTGGTTGTCGTGATGAAATCAGAACGCGACATTCAGGACGGCAGGAGGATAAATTATGAACACGACACAGAATCAAACTGCGGAAGCGATAAAAGAAGGCAAAGTCAATTAAAATTACCAGAAACCATGGAAGTGGCGAGCGAACTCAATTGAAATTCTGAGGACTTCAGAATTGAAGAAACGTTGAACAGTAGGAGAAATTGGTTGTCGTGATGAAATCAGAACGCGACATTCAGGACGGCTCTCCCCTCCACAATTGATGTTCTTCCGGTAGCTGATCGACACCGCGTCGTCAAAATGTGAACTTTCAAAATGTCAATAAGATGAAATTAGAACAGAAAATTTTCGTACCAATCACCCAATTTCTGTTTGGGAAAAATGAAATTTGATCCGCTGCCGTCTTGTAACCATTTTTTTTTTTTTTTTTTTAATTTGTTGTTTTCAAATATAATAAAATAAACAAAAATATTTACAAATTTGTGATAGACCAAATAGACCTAATAGACTACTATATGCAACAGACCGAATAGACACAAATAGTAGTCTATCGCAATATATGCGATAAATTGTGATATTTTGTTATTATTTGTAAATATTTTCAACAGTTTCGTCGTTTAAAATAATTTTTCTTAGAAAATCAAGCCAAATTTTGAAAACAAAAAATAAAGTAACTTTTAAAAATTGATTTTTGTATTTTGAATTTGACTACGAATTCAACCATTGTATTTAACGAGATACTAGTTATTATGAGAAATGGGGCGTAAATATACTTAATTTTCAAAAACCAAAAACTAAAAATGAAATGGTTACAAAACGGGCCTAAGTTTTTAGATTTTTTTTCTAACTCATTTTTTTGTTATTACTTATTTATCCATATGAAATAGACTTGGCTATCATAAATTTGTACCATTAACCTCTAGATATTAAGTTCGATTCTCCACTTCACATATTCTAAATACAATATGTATTATTTTGGTTCTTACTTCTTACCCATTTTCTCGCTCTTATTCTCTACACTTATTTTAAAAAAATAATTAGTTGTTGGCTAGTCAAATAATATCTTGGTCCAATTTTTGAAGTCAATCTATCAAATATTTCATTAGAATGAGTCAAATTATCATTTTAGTGTTTAGAAAAGGTTTGATTTGATAATTAATTTAGTCTCATTGGATAAATTATTTAATTTTTTGTTTTATAGTTTCTGTTTACTACTTCTACTTCAAGTTTTCTTATTTTTTCACCATACTTTTGAAAATATTTCAAAACCAATCAGATTTTTGAAAACCACCAAGAAAAATTGAAAACTTGATTTTGACTTTGTAATTTTGCCTATAATTGAGATGTGTTTGAGGAACATATAAGACTAACAAAAAAAAATGTGTGAAAAAACAAATACAATTAAAAGAAATAGTATTTGAAATTAGACAATGATACGTGCACTAACACATCCCAAAATTATGATTCTATGAGTTAGGCTTAAGGTACATAATTTAAATAAATAAATAAATAAATAGTACTTGAAATTAGATAGTGATACGTGCACTAAGTTCCAACATTTCGATTCAATGAGTCTGGCCTAAGGGTTGGGTCATGGACTCATCGGTCTTCTACTTTTAGTTTTTTTTTATTTATGTCTTACTTTTAAAAATATTTTCAAAACATAATTAAAATTTTGAAAACTAACCCAAAATAATTGAAAATTTTGAGTTTGTTCTTGAAATTTTGTATAGAATTCATATGTGTTTGAAGGACGATATGAAACAAACCAAATAAATTTATGTGAGAAACGAACATAACTAAAAAAAACAATAAATGAAATTAGAAAGTGATAGGTGCACTAATACCTTTCAAATCTTCGATTCAATGAGTCTAAGCATAAAGATTGGGTTATGAGTTTGGGTATTGAAAGTTGGGTCGGGTCAACTAAATCCAAACAATGTCTTAGGTTCGATGGGCTTGGGCTTGAATCGAGTTTTGATTTTCAATTTCAACCTAAGGCCATCATTCATAGTAAAAAATAATGTGTGCAAGCTTAATTTAAAAAAAAAAAAAAAGAAATACAGAACTAAATAGTCATCAAACAACCTTAAACTTGATGATTCATGCCTTATAGGTTATTGACCTTCAATATGTATCTATTTTGTTCTTATGTTTTTCAAGTTATATAATAATGTTTTAAAACTCTGAATGCATCAATCTTCATAGAGTGTAGACTTATTTAAAAATCATACTAACTAAGGGCCCGTTTTGATTGACTTGAGAAAAAAATGTTTTTCGAAGAACTCATTTTTATCTAAACACTTTTGAAAAAAACTATTTAAAATACACATCAAAATATATTTTGAATCGTTGCCAGACACTCCAAATTGTTTCAAAGTGATTTATTTTTTAAATTAAACCCTTGAAAATGTATTTCAAACACACTAATGGATACTTAAAATTCATTAATTTATGAAATAGTAATTTTAATCCATAGTCTAAATTAATTAATTTATAAAAAATTATGAGTTTAATTGAATCAGTTTAAAAATTTTAAAGTGATACAAATTTTAAATTTTAGTTTACGTTTTCAATTGATATAACTCTCAAAACTTAGAGTTATAAATTGAAAATTTTATTTTCTCGACATATTGATTTTACGCGGTTGAGATTTATTTAAATAGTTACCAAAAAGAAAATATCGCTTTACATTTAGTTGGCTACATATTTTCTTTATTTAATAATTTATAAATTTTCATGAAGGTTTCAGTAATCCGTTGTAGTCTAGTTGGTCAGGATATTCGGCTCTCACCCGAAAGACCCGGGTTCAAGTCCCGGCAACGGAATATTTCTTTTTCCATTTAATTATTATTATTATTATTATTATTAGTAGTAGTAGTTTAATCATTTCATGGAAAAATCAAAACTATTTTGATTATTAGGGACAATTACAAATACGATTGGAACTATAGTGGTAGTTGCACTAATATCCATAAATTTTTAATTTTAAAAATTGAGTTGTCAAACTTTTACAACTGTTAAAATTAGGTTAAATTGAATTTTCAAATTTACATAATTGTATAAATTGTAACATTTTGCACAAGTTTGAAGGTTCAATTTTTATTATTTATGATTCAATTTTTATAATTATTGTAAGTTTAAGAATCTAATTTTAACACTCATAGAAGTTTAGAGACCCACTTTTTAGAATTGAAAGTTTGAGGGTGTAATTGCAACTGTCACCATGCTTCAGTAGTGATTTTTGTAATTTCCTCGATATAGCAAAACGAGTCAAAATATTTATAAATTTAGAAAAACTTCAGTGATAGACCATAATAGACTTCTATTACTGCCTATTGACCAGTGATAGAAGTCTATCATGGTCTATCTCTAAAATTTTTCTACATTTATAAATAGTTTGATATTTTTTCCATTTATAGTAATTTCCCTTATTATTATTGTTATCAAACTATACAAAATACCTCTTTATGATATATCTAATTTTTTTTTATTAGTCAAGTGATGTTTCAAAATATATCCCTACACTTTTAAACAACCCTTAATTTAATCAACTCAGAAAATGTCTTAAAAGTATTTGAAATATTTGTATGAAACATAATATATTTTCATTTTGTAATTCTTTTATACTTTTAAACAACTCACTTTATTTTCTCTAATTTTTGTATTAATTAAATGGTATAAAATTTTAATGTATGTTAGTCAAATTAGGAGGAATATTCCTGAACTTGTAAGATGTGTTTCAAACATTTCTTTAGACTTCCAAATTTTGCAATTTAACTCTTTGAACTTTGAAAATGTTATAAAAAATTAATTGAGTAGCTTTTATGTTATATTGAAAAGCATACATTATATTATTTAAATCCATTGATGTAACAATTAATGGGTAAATTTTGATTACATGAATATTGTCGTAAAAAAGTACCTCTGTAGTCCCTAAGTTTATAAGAATAGGTTCATTTAGTCTATATGTTTTCAAAATGTACCTGTTTTAAAAATAAGTTTAAGAAGTGCGTCATTAAATTTTTATTATTATTTTAAATAATTATATGACATTATAAACTAGAAAAATAATTTTTAAAAAACCATCTCTTCTCTAAAACTATTTTTTTCTAATTCTAAATATCATATAATTATTTTTTTAAAAATAAAAAAAAATACTTGAAAGATTGACAAGGTATATTTTCATAACTCAGAGACTAAATGGACCTACAAGACTTAAAGTAACAGTTAGGTGTTTTGTATCAAAGGTTCAAAAATATCCTAGAACTATGGCTATTTGATGGTTCAAAGCCAAGAGAACCTGAGATGCCCGACTTCATGAAATTAAAGTTAAAAGGTAAGGAAAGACAACTCAGAAGAAACCAAGTAATGGCATCAGCAAGGTTGTGCTTGTGAATCCAGGACAGTAGCTTTCATCAAACCCCTGTTGCTCAAATATATAATTAGACTAGCAAATGCTAATGTGGGAGGAGAATAATATAAATACAGAAGAACAATGTCCACATCTATGAAAAAGAAACAGGAACTTCTCAATCATAGCAAGATACAACCTGTTGATGGTCGATGGAAAAAACAAGGATAGCCATTGGGGGGTTTCACTTGAAAGTAGAGAGTTTTGGCAGTTTATCTCTCAAATAATACAACCTTGCCCTCCTCACCTTTCTGTGGCTCACCACTTTTATCTCTCTAATACTTGGTGAGTATCTGCAATAGAAATCCATCTTCAGATAAAAACCACACTCATACAAATAACCAAGCAGGTAATAGATATATTCATCAGGCACCCAATTTTTCATTTTATTTTTTAATCCAATGTTTATCATTTCATCAAGTTTTGAATTTTGGTAACATGTGACTTGTGAGCAAAACAAAATTTTCTTTGGTTTCCTTTCCTTTAAAATAGTTTTGCCACAGCCTGCTTTTCAGCATACCAAGGGGGAGCTCTCAAATCATTGACCAATGCTCTGATTTCATCTAATTTTGATGGATGTGGTGAGGGGTTTTACTACAATGGAAAGAGGATTTTTAAGACCAACATATGAAACACGGTTCAAGTTTCCTCAAGTCATCCAAACCCCCACCTAATATTGCTTTATTTCCGAATCAGCATGTGAGATTGTTCTGGAGGCACTCAATTTTATGTTTAAATAAACAACAGATTCTGAAGATAAGTTAAGTTTTAGAAATTTGAAAACCTAAATATGTAAAGAAGGTTCAAGTGTTCTCAGGTCATCCAAATCCAGATAGTTTCTTCACAACTCTTTTAAAAGAATTGGGAAGAGAGAGTAATCTTATATGTGCTTAATAATGAGTTCATCATCAAGCGAGATTGAAGTTGAGCACTCTCATATTCTACTGACAGCATATATTAGATCCTTGAAAGAAAGAAAAATGAACTCAATACTTACAGCGGAAAAACAATTTCCACACCAACACCAGCAATAATTCGGCGAATTCTAATCGTAGTGTGGATGCCAGCATTTTGTTTCGATATGACAATTCCTCTATAAACAGAAAGTCTACGCCTATTTTCTTGAACTTCCTGTAGTAGCAATAACATTTTTGTTAAAATGAGTTAAGAAAATTGTACACTTTTACAAGAGTTTAGACTATAGAGGTTGAGAATGAAATTTACCAGTTTAAGCTCCACAATGTCACCAGTTCTAATGTCTGGAATCGGCCTCTCCTTCTCCGACGCTTCAATCGCCCGCTTATTAAGTATCTACCCAGATGAGAAAAGAACGACAAAACTAAAATCAAATTCAAATTCAGATCATCACATCACATGTTTAACTGTCACATACCATCTAGTCGTGGTAGATGAGAAAATTCCTGTATTTTAAACTTTCACCATTGGTAGCTGATATCTTGTACTACGCAAAACTGTTACAGAGTTTCTATGGAGAGAGATCAACTTCGACTCTTAAGCAGTTATTTAGCCCCCATTTGACAACCATTTCGTATTTTATTTTTGAAAAATAAACCTTACTCCTTGCACCTATTGATTTCATTGTTTCATTGTCTTCTTTTAGCAGTGTTTTCAAATTTTAAGCTTAGTTTTGAAAACTATGGTAAGAGCATGGTAATCAAACAAATATAACTTTCAAAAGCTAGAAAACCAAATACCAAATCGCTATTAAACAGAGCTAAACAACTCTTTGGAAGCATTGAAAATAATTCGAAACAACCAGTACAGAACTCCACTTCCGGTAGCAAAAATCCTGTGCTCCTTAATTCAGAACTGCAAAAAAGTTTGTGTTCCTTAATGGGATGAATGGATAGAACAATTACCCCCATTACATCTCCGAGCTTAACACGAGGCTTTCTCGGCGCCTTCTCCTCCTCAGGCTGAGCATCAGACTCCACTACTGCTTCTCCTTCAGCTTCAGAAGCTTCTTCAACCGCCGACTCCGCCTCGGAATTCGCCTCAGCTCTCACAACAAACGCTCGTCTCAACGGCGCCGCAACAGTGTGGGGAAAATGGCAGCCAATTGAGCTGGAGGAAAGAGTAGAAAACGAAACGCGAGTAACAGAAACTGCGGAACAAAACCCTAACCTTCTCGGCGCACAATGATTGGGGTTTCTTGGAATAGAAATCACGGCCTTGAAACAAGAAATGTGACGAAGATGAGAAGGGGGAATTTAGAGAGAATATTAGAAAGGCGAGAGAAGGAAGGTACCTGAGGAAGAATCTTGGAGGCCATTGATGAAGGAATTGGAGCTTCTAATGGAAGAGGATTAGTGATAAAGAGAGAGAATCATGGCAGTGACTCTGTATTTCTTCTTCTTCTTCTTTCTCTCTTTGGAGAAGATGGTGATGAACTCTTATCCAATAATATCCACTGTCAACTCCGGGTCGGGTCGGGTATCGTGCGCTGGATCCATAAACGAAATGGATTCTTAACAGTCAAAACGGGCCTTAATATGGAGTGGGCTTGAACTTGGGCTTCTGAAATCTATGGCCCATTACGACATTCCAAACACCCCTTTGACAAGCTAGAGAGATTCTTTTTCTCTCTTTTTTTTTATTTATTTTTTTCCACTTTTTTTTATTTCTTGCCTTCTTTGTCAAAGTTGACTCCTTTATACTCATTTTTCTTGAGAGCTCTTCTCAAATAGAGCAAAAAGAACAAAAATATTTATAAATATAGCAAAATTTCACTATCGATAGACTTCGATAGACTACTATTTGTGTCACGATAGACACATGTAGTAGTCTATTGCTGTCTATCACAGATAGACTGTGTACTTTGCTATTAGTTGTAAACATTGTCAGCAGTTTTGCAATTTAAGATAATTTTTCTTTTCTTTATTTCCATATTTTTTTAACCTAATATCAAATTTTAGATTATAGATTTGAATCACCACTAACTTAAAAAAAAGGGAAAAAAAAAAAAAACATTCTTGATCCTAAATTTGACAGGTTTATCAACTTTAACCCTAAATTTTCAATGCCATCAATTTAAATATCAAACTTCAATAAGTGTATCAATTTACACATTTGGTTAAATTTATGTTTTAATCTTGGTTAGAAAGGTTTTCTACGTACGCTCAAAATCATGTGTTACTCTATGATGAGTAAATTACTAAAAAAATACAATGAAATCATTCTACATTGAATGACATCATCATGAAAACCACGAACTCAACTCCCAAAAGTAGAACTTACAAGAAAACAAATGGACTCTTTTGTTTTCCTCCTCACCTTCAATGTCGTTACCAATGACAAAAAAAGTGTAAGAATGGTCCAGACAACGCGACATTGTTGAAATCGTAGCAACTATGAGAGTTTCATCCATTTCGATGGTGAAGAATTTGATCTTGACTAGAAATCAAACAAGAAAAAGAAAAAGAGCAACGTGTAATTTTGGGCCTAACGAAAAATATTTCTAATGGAAATTGAAATAAAAACTCAACCAAGAGTGTAAGTTAATACACATCAAGTTTTGGTACAACCTCCCTAGTATAGAGTGAATTACAACTTTTTCATCAGTGCAATAAAATTAGTTTGAAAGGTTGTAAAAGTGGTTTCTATAATTCATTTAAGGAAAACAAAAAAAAAAAAAAAAAAATGAAACAATGCCTATAAGATTTTTTTTTTTTTTTTAATTTTCTTTTTTCTAGTTTGAAAGCCAACAAGATAGCAAGCTGTAACAAGCTATGAGATGTTGTTTGTTATTATTAAAGCACATGTGATCACTAATCCATCCAGAAACATATCTATTCTTTTTGTATTTGAGTGTCCCCTTTTAGATATTTCAATTTGGAGCCATAACCATCACTCACTATTCTATGTGAATGCTAAATTTAATAATAATGTATATAAGTATAAAGAAAAGGATAAATTGCAAAAACTACCTCTAAAGTACGGTGGTAGTTGCAATTAGACCCTTGAACTTTCAATTGTAAAAATTATACCCCTAAACTTCTTTATGTGTTAAAATTAGACCCTCAAGCTTACCGTAATTATAGAAATTGGACCCACAAATGATAAAAATCGAACTCTTAAACTTATACAAATGTTACCGTTTATATAATTATATAAGTTTGAAAGTTCAATTTGACTCAATTTTAATATTTATATTGTTTTAAGGGTTTAATTTTTAAAGTTGAAAGTTTAAGGATCTAATTGCAACTACCACCATATTTCAGGGGTGATTTTTGCAATTTGCTCGAAAGAAAACTACACAAATCATCCTTGGACTATGAAGTTTATTATAATTAAACCCATGAACTTTTAATGTGATCAATGATACCATTGGTAGTATTGATGTGTATGTATCTATAAAATTAGAATCTCGATATCAAGATCAATATTAACATTTCAATCATTGATTTCGAGTATTGTTAACATTGGTCTTGAACTCATCAATTTTAAGATGTGCCAAATTAGGAGTTGATTGCAAGAAACTCCATAGTGAGGAGTGATCGATTAAGTTAAAAGTTCAAGAATATAATTGTAATCTTGTAATATAGGGTGGTTTACTAGTTTGTGATTTTTTTCCTATATCTTTTACACTAAAACATTAATTAAATGTAATATAAAATATTGAGTACATATGCATGAGTTTTTTAAAAATACAATAGGAAGTTGGGTGATTCGATAAATTTTTTAGTCGTTAATATGCCAATTAATCTAGGCTCGTTTTAGTACAAATGTTTATTAAATCTAAATAACATATTTATATTAACTTATCTTTAAAAATCTTGATAGTTTTCTCGACCATATGAACTTTTTTCCCTAATAAAAAATGACATTTCTCCCAAATCACTAAAAATAATCAATATAACTTCTAAATTGGATTCCATTTTAGTCATGTTTAAAGGATGGTTCAACTTTTTTATTTTATTTTATTGAAAGAACCTAAAACCTTTTTTGGTACCCATCTTAAATTTAAATGTTTTGTCTCTTAATTATATATTTATTTTTAATTGAAGATTAAAATATCGAAGTTAATATCTATATCGACATTTTAATTTTACGGATATATCGACAAATATTTCTATAAACCATAAATTTTATAAAATCTATTTAGATTAATAATTAAATTATTTTACTCTTAAACTAAGTTACAGATATTGTTATTAGTATTACTGTTAATATTGGACTAAATAGATGATGTTTTATGTTTTACAAGCATTAATAAAAATATGTTAGAGATATCTATGAATGTTTAACATCAATATCGAACCTTTCAATTTATGGATATATCGACATATCTACGAATATTTTCATCTTTGTTTTTAATGGTAAAAGCTATATAAGTAACTTAAAAAAATTATATATATATATATATATATATATATATTTTCATGTCTATTTTCGAAGTACATTTATTGGCATGACAATTTGATTCAACTGATTTGTTTGTTGGCACCTCAATTCATAAATGCATATTTATTGACATATTAATATCAAACTATATATTTATTTATGGTTAATTTCAGAAATGACAAATTTTATACACATTTTTTTTTATAAGAGAATATATATATAAATATGACATTTTATAGATAGCAATTAATTTCCAGACTCATAAAAGTAGCAAAACTTGCAATATATATAGTTTTCTTTTCATAATTATTCAATTATTATTTTCATTGATTATTAAATAAGATGTTAATAATTTGTATCTATTCTAAGTGATAATTTCTTGTATTTGTTACACATCACATCACGACCGTTTTTTTTTTTTCTTTAACTAGTAATTTGCTTAAGCAAGAAAATAATATCGTATTTGATTTATTCTAATATTTTATTAGAAATGAAACAATTATTCAATAATTTTCTGTTACATGTCAAATTGATGTATTTTAAAATATGTTTTCTATTTTAAGAGTTCATTTGAAGATCAGTCTTATATTATTATTGTTATTATTATTTTTTAAAGTTGTTCTTTTAATCTCAATCCATTTTAAAAATAAAAATATATGTTTCCTAAACCAAAATTAAAGATCTAATTACAGTTTTCTTTGTCCTGTTTCCTTTTATTTTATGATAATTATGTTGAATAACACTTTTAGAGATAATAGTTAAGTGTATAGCAACATTTTTAAAAAATTGTAAATATAGCAAAATCTATCAATGATAAACTCCTATTACCGATATGGTCTATGACCCCTACTATTGATATGGTCTATCCTTGATAGATGTCGAAAGCAGAATCTAAATTTTGTTATATCTACAAATATTTTGGATTTGATGGCTATATTTGCAACTACTCTTTTATTTTATAAAATAAGTATTATTTATTTGGATAAAACAAATAAAATTGAACTATCATTAATAGAAGGAGAAATTGCGGAAACCACTTTAAAGTATGGTAGTAGTTACAATTATACCTTCAAACTTTCAATTATAAAAATTGAGTCATCGAGCTTACGTAAGTGTTAAAATTAGACCCTCAAAGTAACATAATTGTATAAGTTCAAGGGTTAAATTTTTATCATTTGGAAGTCCAATTTTTAGAACTATTGTAAGTTTGAGCGTTCAATTTTAATACATGTATAAGTTTGATGGTTCAATTTTTACAATTAAAGGTATGAGGACGTAATTACAACTACCACTATATTTCAAGTGTATTTTAAATTTTGAAATTACATAAAGGACAAATATATACGTAAAAAGAAACTAGGTTAAAATCTTAGTTTGTTCCACGTCTTTTTAGCATTAGTTCTATTTTAGTTTATACACTTTTAAATATTTAAATTTAATCAATTCTTTTGAATAGATTTTAAAATTAGCCCTCAATCATTATTAGCTTTTTTTTTCTAAAAAAAAAAAAAAATCCATTAGTCTTCGTTCTATAATTTTAAAAACATATTTACATTATTGTATTTATTTTTTTTAGTATTTTTTTATTATTACATTGTAACTAACAATAAAAGACTCATTTTAAGATTAAAAAAAAAAGTTGAAATGTAACAATCCCAAATCTATTAAATAAATTTAAGTTATCATGAATGAAAAGGAAAAATATGATTTATTTATTCATGCATTTATTTAAGCTAAGATGGAAATTTCAAAATTTGAGTTAAGGAAATTTTTGGGATTTAGAAAAGAATGATTTTATCTTGGGGCAAGTAAATTAAGGTGATTAATTTTTTGGGTAAGATTGGATAATTGAAATAAATCTTAATGGTAGAAGATTTTGTTGGATTTTATTTGATTTGATTTTATTTGGTTGGGAAAAAAAAAGGGGAAAGTGGAAGGATTTGGGAGTTAGGGTTTTGTTTTATTTAAACCTCGGTTTGCGTGCCATTTAAAACAAAAAAAAAAAGAAAGGAAAAGGAATTTCCTTTCTCTCTCTCCCTTCTCGCGCCGCACACTCCCCCGTCCTCTTCTTTTTCTTTTTTTTTTCTTTTCTTTTCTTTTTCTTCTTCTTCTTCTTCTTCTCCTCGCCGCAGCCCTCTCTTCTTCCTTTCGGCGGTTTCTCTCTCCCTCGCGTCGCCACAGCGCCACCGCCGCCGGACCCCCGCGATTTTCTCTCTCTCCTTCGCGGCGGACCTCCGCGATTTTCCCTCTCTCCTTCGCGGCGACTGGACCGCCGCCCTCCGTCGGCAGTTTTCTCTCCCCCTCGCGTCGGCTGAACCGCCGCCGCCGCCTCCCAGCGTTAGCCGCTGCCGCCGCTAGTTTTCTCTCTCTCTCTCGCGCCGCCGGTCCTTCGCAGCCGTTTCAGTCAAACGCTCGCCTGACTGCTCGTCACCGAACCGGTAACGTTTGGGTGAGTAACTTGGACCCAGGGTTAATTTTGTGGCATAATTTGGTAAACTTTTGGTGATACGGACTTATGTGGTTAAAATTCTTTTAGGTGATCGGAAGTGACGTCGGAGTAAAAAAAGGATTGGTGGCAACGGCGAGTTAAGTCACGTTTGGGTAAGGACAGTTTTAAATTTATTTGGAATTAAATGGTGGTGGGACCGGACTTATGGACTGACTTAAGTTGGGAAATTTATTTATTTGCAATTGTCCAGGGATTTTACAAGTTCTGCAGTGTGGGTACATTATTTGGATCAAATCTCAAGTAAGTGGACTTACTACCTGAACCGCCTTCCCGCCATATGTTTAGATGCCATGATGAGTAGGATTTCTAAGCCCCATGAGTATAGCATGCTGTATGAGTAGGAATTTCTAAGCCCCATGTGACATAGTATGCTTGTATGAAATTCCCATGCTTAATGGATGTATGTAAATGATGATGCATATACATATATATATTATGAGATGTTTTAAACAGTACTGTTAATGCGTGAATTTATGGAGTGAAAGGAGCGAGATTTTAATTGACTCATAAGGTGGGTAGTGGTAGCTCCCCTACGTCGGTTGGATGTTCACCAGAGGTTGTGTTCCTTCGGGTTCACCAGATATTGTGGTCCTTCGGGGTCACCAGAGGTTGTGTTCCTTCGGGTTCACCAGATATTGTGGTCCTTCGGGATCACCAGAGGTTGAGTTCCTTCGGGGCTCCAGAGGTTAGTGGACATCCAAAACCAACTGTAGGGCGAGTATACCCAGTTCCCTATAAAAGTATGTTAGATGCGCATGTCTTATTGTTATTGCACTTAAAGGACTTGAGTGCTTAGCTCGGCTCCGGTAGTGGGGTCACTTACTGAGTAATAAAATTACTCATTCTTTCATCCTATTTTTTTCAGGTAAGGGAAAGAACGGGCTGGCGAATGACAAGAGGATACCTTGATGACATCACGGGACCCGGTGTAGCTTCCGCATAGCTCTGCATGTTTTGTTTATATATGGGTTTTGTTCAGGTGTTAAATTTTGTTTTGAGGCTTGTCCTTTTGTTTTGTGTTTGGATTCCTGTCCATGAACTATTTCTGATTTTATCAGGGGTACCCCGATCCAAAATTCTTTTCTATGGTTATTCATTGTTTTCTTTGGTTAAATAAATAAAAATTTCCATGAGTAGCATTTGTTTCTTTCTTACTACTCAGCGTCGTGTCTTTTCTTGAAATTTGCATGCATTGAGTAATGGTCTGATTAGGATGTATTAGTCGGGTCGTTACATGAAAACTTAAAATGAAATTGAAACTTAAATATAAGACTAATATAATATATACACATAAAACCCTCCCACCATTTTAAAATAAAAAGCACACATATATATATATATTTTATATCATACCCATTTTGGTGTAAGCACATTTGATTGCACCTTTCCATAAAGTGCAAATTTAAAGTATTCCATCATTACATTTTTCTTTTAACACAAACCCAACTTTCCAACTTCTTATTTCTTAAAATATGATGTTTATGAAAATCATGAATGATACATTTCCATATGAAGATATTTCTTTTAAATTATATTTGAGAAGTGTATTATACTTTCAATGTTTATGTAATTGGCTCGATTATTGAGCAAATTTTTCCAAATGAAATTTCAAAATTCGAAATATTTAGGTGTTGTTTGGTAATTATTTCATTTTCTGCTTTGTTTTTTTTTTTNTGTGTTCCTTCGGGTTCACCAGATATTGTGGTCCTTCGGGGTCACCAGAGGTTGTGTTCCTTCGGGTTCACCAGATATTGTGGTCCTTCGGGGTCACCAGAGGTTGTGTTCCTTCGGGTTCACCAGATATTGTGGTCCTTCGGGATCACCAGAGGTTGAGTTCCTTCGGGGCTCCAGAGGTTAGTGGACATCCAAAACCAACTGTAGGGCGAGTATACCCAGTTCCCTATAAAAGTATGTTAGATGCGCATGTCTTATTGTTATTGCACTTAAAGGACTTGAGTGCTTAGCTCGGCTCCGGTAGTGGGGTCACTTACTGAGTAATAAAATTACTCATTCTTTCATCCTATTTTTTTCAGGTAAGGGAAAGAACGGGCTGGCGAATGACAAGAGGATACCTTGATGACATCACGGGACCCGGTGTAGCTTCCGCATAGCTCTGCATGTTTTGTTTATATATGGGTTTTGTTCAGGTGTTAAATTTTGTTTTGAGGCTTGTCCTTTTGTTTTGTGTTTGGATTCCTGTCCATGAACTATTTCTGATTTTATCAGGGGTACCCCGATCCAAAATTCTTTTCTATGGTTATTCATTGTTTTCTTTGGTTAAATAAATAAAAATTTCCATGAGTAGCATTTGTTTCTTTCTTACTACTCAGCGTCGTGTCTTTTCTTGAAATTTGCATGCATTGAGTAATGGTCTGATTAGGATGTATTAGTCGGGTCGTTACATGAAAACTTAAAATGAAATTGAAACTTAAATATAAGACTAATATAATATATACACATAAAACCCTCCCACCATTTTAAAATAAAAAGCACACATATATATATATATTTTATATCATACCCATTTTGGTGTAAGCACATTTGATTGCACCTTTCCATAAAGTGCAAATTTAAAGTATTCCATCATTACATTTTTCTTTTAACACAAACCCAACTTTCCAACTTCTTATTTCTTAAAATATGATGTTTATGAAAATCATGAATGATACATTTCCATATGAAGATATTTCTTTTAAATTATATTTGAGAAGTGTATTATACTTTCAATGTTTATGTAATTGGCTCGATTATTGAGCAAATTTTTCCAAATGAAATTTCAAAATTCGAAATATTTAGGTGTTGTTTGGTAATTATTTCATTTTCTGCTTTGTTTTTTTTTTTTTTTTAAATTAAGCCTATTTTCTCTTCATGGAACATTGATTTGCTATCTCTCGTTAAGTACTGTAGTTGAATTCTTTGCCAAATTTTCAAAACAAAAACGAGTTTTTAAAATCTACATTTTTTAGTTTTCAAATTTTGGTTTGGTTTTTCAAAACAATTAATAGAAAATAGATAACAAAAGAATAAATTTGAGGGTGAAAGTATGTCTATAGGCTTAATTTTTAAAAATAAAAACAAGAAACGAAATGGTTATAAAACGGGACATTAAGTTTCAAGAAACGTTATTAATAATGTTTAAAGTTTTAAGATTCACATCTATATCAAGCATAAGCTCGAGTTCTTACTCTCGATAAGTGTCAAACTTAACCCGATCAACAAACCCGACTTGTCACGTCGATAAATTGGATGCTGGCTGGAATGGTACTTGCTTTTGTGTGTCATGGCCCTCTTTGTCTTTTGGGCACATTAATTGTTTAGAGAGAGAGATAGATTCTCTCTCTAAAGCTTTTGGGCATTTTGAACCATAGCCACACAGATGGCTTGAGCAAAAACCAGAGAACATGAACAAACTTATATAAATATTTTTTATATTAAAAAAAAAAAAACAAAAAAAAACAAAAACTACTCCTAGAATGAACCGTTTTCAAAATTATGAAAAAAAGTGTGTGTATGGATGTATGTGTATGTGTGTGTATATATATCAAAATATCACTTTAATCTTTTTACTTCGAGGTCAGTTTTTTATTAAATTAGTTAAATAATAATGGTTTTAATACTATTTTGGTCTTGTATTTTTTGTTTTGGTTCATTTTTGTTCATGTACTGTCAGAATGTTCATTTTGGTCTTTATATCTTAAAAAAATGTTCATTTTGGTCATTGTACTTTCAACTTTGGTTCATTTTGTTTCTTAAATTGAAAAAAAAAAAAAGACTATTTTGATCCCCAACGGAAATGAAAATGAAAGGATCGTAATAGTTATTTTTTTCAAGTATAAGGACCAAAATTAAAAGTACAAGGATCAAATTGAACATTATGAAAGTACATAAATCAAAATGAATCAAAGTTAAAAATATAGGTATCAAAATAGTATTTAAACTAATAATAATAATAATAATAATAATAACAACAACAACGACGACGACAACTTTCATCTAAGAAAATACAATATGGGAATACATTTAAGAAATTTATAATGCAAACTAATGCTAATAGATAAGAAAAAAAAATTATGAAAAAATAAAAAATGTCTTAGTAGTAGGGGCTAAATTGAAGTTTTATTGGTATAATCGAATCCCTAAACCCTCGTTGTATTAAAAAAGAAAAATTAAATTTTATTGAAAATATATTTACTAAAATTGAATATTTTAAATTGGATATTTTTAAAATACGGAAGCTAAATTCAACAAGTTTTAGAGTAAATGGACAAAATTTATATTTTTATTATTTTTGTTTCATTTAGTTGCGCAACTTAAATTTGGACAAATGTTGCATTTTTTTTATTTAATTTAAGTAAGTGTTGCAATTATTTTTTTTAAATTTTTGTTTGAATAACCTTGTCATATGTTGTTGACGAATTGCAAAACATATGAAATTAAATTAAAATGAAATTAATTGATGAATTGCAATTATTTTTAATGTTTTGATATGAAATTAATAAGACTTCAAATAAATTAAGGGTGCGTTTGGAATACAAGTATTTAATTTAAAAAAATAAGTCATTTTGAAAAAAATTAGAATGTTTACAATTACTAAAAATGAATTTTGAAGTGTATTCTAAACAATTTTTGTCAAAAGAATTTAATTAAAAATAAATTTTTTGATAAACACTTTTTTCTTAAATTAATCTTATCGAACCCTAAAACGACATTAGAACAAGCTTTGTAATGAAATTTGTGAGTTTTGATGGGATAATTCAATAGTTAATTTTATGTATTGACCCGACTAACTTAATTTTGTGAAAAGCTTGATTTTCCATAGGAAGCAATGAGTTTTTGGAATTTTACTTCATTATTATTAATGTTTCGGTGAATGAATAGAAATTAAACAGCGCAAAATTTGTAACAAAATTTGAATTAAAAGGATGGAATTAAAAAAGTTTTAAAAAATTAATCCACATTGTCATGTTAGTGTAAAAGTTACTTTCTTAACCTTCAATATTTTTATTATAATTATTAATTTACATATTATTCCATAAAAAATAAGATAATTCTTGAAATCATTCAATAATACGTGTTGTTATTATTATTATCATTTATTTTTAGTACAATTGGATACTTGATTCGAACCATACTCGTTTTGGTTAATATACGTTTTTTCAAATGATGATATTAATGGATGATATTGATATTTTTGTAATGATGATTTTCTTGTACAGCTTTCTTAGTATTGTTATTTTTGTAATAATGATATTAATTTATTATGCTATATTGATAACTTGTCTAATTAGATAATCTTTTAGTTCAAACAATAAATGGGACCATTTCTAATTTTTCTAGCAAAAAAATATATTAATTAAGTATACTTAAATTTGTTTAATTTAAAGTAGTAATTGATCAAAAATATGTTATAGTCGAACAATAAAAAGATATCATACTTTTAAGGTATGTTTAGATTAACTTTTTAAGTATTTAATTTTAAAAATAAGTCATTTTGAAAAAAATTAAAATATTTGACAATAGTCAAAATAACTTTTTAAACACTTTCAATGTTATTTTAATAATTTTTATCAAAAGAATTTATTTTTTTTTAAAAAAACGACTTTTTCACTAGTGAACCCAAACAGGTCGTTATAGCAAAAGAGACACAAAATTTGAAAATTTACGGATTAAACGTGTAATTTAATCAAAATTGAAGGGTAAGTTAGTGGCCGAAAAGAAGAGTAGAAGAGAAATGGATGTACTTGCACACAGAGGATTAAAATGGGATTTTTCTCTAGATTATTCCATGTGGCCGGTTTGTGGTTGTGGAGTATATCAAAACTTTATGGTCCTCTACTAATGACTTGTGTTATATGAAGTCAATGGCTAAAGGGCAAGTGTATACAATCACCACAAATTTTATTTTTTTACTTTTCAATACTTTGGTAAACTTTCACCACTAATGAAAAGTACTTTTTTTTTTTTTTGACAATCACTCATGAAAAGTACTTTTTCTTTTTACATGTATGTGCTACTTTAAAAAAATATATATTCTTTTTAATTATAAAAAAAATTAGGGTAAAAAATTAGTTTTTACTTTTTTTTTTTTTTAAAAAAAAACAATAATCCAATCTATCAATTTAAGAAAATTTAAAAATTAGATTAAAATTGACTTCTATACGTTATCAAATAAATCCAAGGTGCCAACATTAATATAATTAGACTAGTATAAAACTTGTAATAATGATCTCAATGTCATAGATTGATTTCACACTTTACATAATGTTTAAAGAAAACCAAATAAAATAAAATAAAATCAACCACAATAACAATAATTGAACTAGCAACAAATTGTCAAGTACCCAAAACTTGCTAAATTTGTTTTTTTTTTTTCTTTTCTTTTTTCTTTTCTTTTTGATATGCAACTCTTTGGTATTGAAAATTTAAAGGCGAGTTATGAATATATTAAATATAAAGAGAATATTGAAGACACAACTCAAGGATCAAACACTTCGACTCGGCAGCAAAAGCGAGTGATTGTGTTTTTAGATTTTTTGAAATAATTAAAAATATAAAAATTAGAAGAAAGGGTTAAGCATCCTACCTTTGCCGATCCATAGCTGCAACAAAATCTTCTTCTTAAACCAATAGTCAAAGTCTTCTTTTTCCACGAAATCTTCCTTCTTATAACTCTGGCAAAGATCTGACTTGTGGGAACCACCTTGAAAGATTGGCAAAAATCTGACTTATGGGAACCACCTTGAAAGATGAGAGGGAATAAGGAAGACAAATTTTTAGATAACTTTTCTCTAAAAATTGAGAGAAGTTTTCTAGGGAGAATCTCTACATAATAGTTGTAGAGAGTTATCGATGAGGGCTCTCTAGGGCACTATTTATAAAACTCTACAGAGTTACTTATAATCATATTAGGATAACCCATCTACAAAGATTTTAAATTAAATATTTAATAATATCTAATATTAAAATATTTACCGATTTAATATTCATATTAAAAGTATTTTAATATTTAAATTATATTTAAACATTTATTTTATGCAGACTTTTATTAATTTGAATCATATTCAAACAAATTAATTCTCTTCTAATCTATTGAATTCCAATCTTGTTCAAATTAGACAATTTATTTATTTGAATCTCATTCAAATAAATTAATTCTCCATATTATAAAGTTATAATTTTAAATCTCATTCAAATAAAATTTATAATAAAACATGTATTTAATTGTATCTAATACAATTAATATTTTTCCTTGTAAATTTGGACATTTCAAAATATTCTTTCAACCTATTTGATCCTTGTTGGTCCGTGTTGAGCTAGCAAGGGACTTGATGGACCTACATATTATAAGTTTCAATAGTCAAAGATTAATTAATTAAACTTTTTAATTAAACATTTAAATTAACCTTCATTCATTAACTACATGACAAACCACTGTAGGCTCATAGTTTGAACTCTTATGCACTGTAGAACAAGTTGTGTCTATAGATATAATCAATATAAGTAATTCGATCATTCACGAGTTGTTCATAATTACAACTGAGTCAAAATATTCGTTTTACCCTGTAATTACATCTTTTCATTAAGTACTACTGGTTTCTCTAATGAATAATTTGTTTATGGTCCAACCACAAACTAAGTCTCTCTTACTCCAGTGAGAAGGTTGTTCAAGACCCAACATTCACCTAAGGATCTACTTATCCTATACGGGAAGTCTCCAAAACCAACTCCTCATTTAGTCAAGTTTCCCAAAATGGTAGACTTATTGAATCGGTAACTCGGGTCACTCTCACTCATGCAAATAAAAGAACTGATCTCATAGACAGAAGTTCATAAACTTAAGATTAAGATTGAGCCGCACATGATCATTCTATGAAATATTAATCTTATCAATTAACAAATTTACAAAGAGAGATTAATTTTTTCACAGTTCGGTCTTATACAAACGCTTTATATAGGATACCTCCACTCACATGTCTCTACATGAATAGTTTGGATCAAACCATTTGTAACTATTACAAAGTGAGTAGTATCCATAGTGTTATTAGGATAAGACACTCAATCTTATCCATATACTATAATCCTTAAGTTAGTTTTTGAATCTGATCCACCTGTATGTCAACTACATACTGTTCAATACTACATGTAATAACCTTGGATTTTTTCAGTAATGGATGATTTAATATTACATATTTAAAAATTAAATTAATCAACTAATTAATTACGAAGTTTTAAGGCACAAATCCCAACGATAACATTGTGATTTTTAAAATAATGATACAAATGAACAATAAAAAAATTGTGGTATTGATCTCCATAGTAAAACCATGAATTGGAATGAAAAACATTTATAATTATGCATTATACACATTCAAGGAGACAATATATAAGCAAAGAGGAATTTTAGTTTTTATGTGATGATTTTAAGGTTGAAGTCACTATTTTTAGAGGTCAATGTAAACCATTATATAATATATTACATATTGTTGAGTGGTCTCCATCCTTTTGCAAACCCCACAATTCTTCTTTTTTAAAGAAGAAAAAAATATATAATTTTAAAAGTTTGTGTGGGAATGTCCTATATATTCTCAAATGAATGGTTTTTTTTTTTTTTTTTTTTTTTTTTTTTTNATTACAAGTGGAGGGCACTAAGTTTAGAATTTTCTACATAAGAGAACTACTTTAAAGTATTCCTTTTAGAAAGTAGTCTAGGCCATTTGTGGGCTATATGCCATGCATTAGTTTCATCTATATATATATATATATTTTTTTTTTTTCAAATTATTTTACAGTTTTTTTAAAAAATAATTTGATTGGTTCATTTTAGCCAAACAAAACCACTCAATTGTTTTTTTTTTTTTTCCTTTTAATTTTTTTGAAAAAGAACATTGATCTTAATAATTGGATAAGGAGAAAGTGCATGAGAAAGGAATTAAGTTTTGTGAAATAGGCCAATAGGGGATGGGGGCAATTTGGGTAAAGAAATCTATTTAATGATTTCAAAATTGTTATAGGAGTATACCAACAAATAAAATAAAAATTAAAGATAAAAAGGAAAAACATTAGCATTTGTTTTTCACTTCTTTCTTCTTGTGGTTAATATTGATGGTTGAAAAAGTGAATTAAGAAAGTCTCAACTTAATATGAACCATAAGGAGTCAGTTGCTGTAAATATTATGTTAATATTTGATTTTTAAAATCTAATTGTATTAATTAAAAAATCTAAATTGATATATAAATATGGTCAAAATACCATTTTAGCTTATGTTCCTTAAAGTTTGTTCAAGTTTAGTTTTTTTTTTCTATCTTTTTATTTTTAAATATCTAATTTTAATTTTTTTTTTATAAATCTCAAATTTAGTTTCTCAAAATTAATTCTTACAAAAAATAAATAATATTACTTTTCATGCAAGCAAATATGATATGTAAATATATTTTTAAAATTTAGAGTGAAAATGCTAATAAATTACAAAAAGATTTTGAAAGATCAATAATAAACAAGTAATAGAACTAAATTTAAGCTTTCTTGAAAATACAAAAACTAAAATTAGACATTTCAATGTAAAGAAATTAAAATTAAACAAACTTCAAATACAAGAACCAAAATGGTAATTTAATCTATAAATAAAGCAAGCATGAAAATCGTTTAAATTCAACTAAATCTTATCCATATTTGTAATGATTTTTTTCTTTTGGGAAACTCGACAACTTACTTGCATCAAAATTATATCAAAATACTAAATACAAATTTAGTCAATGAACTTTTAAATTTTTATTATTTAGTCTTTAAACTTAAAAAATATATATCTAATAGGTCTGCAAATTTCAATTTTGTGTTAGATAGGTATTAAACTTTATAAAGTATATATCATGTAATTGAGACTTTTATTTTCTATCTAATAAATCCTTAAATTTTTAATCTTAGGTCTAATAGATTTTGACACATTTTTCGCTTTATAAAATTCACAATCCTACTAAACACAAAAATTAAAAATGGTCCAATTAAACATAAAACTCAAATTTATTCAAATAGATTAACTCATTTAAAAAGCTTCCACTATATGAAATACATATTAGAAAATAATAATTATTATAAAATGATAAAAAATAAAAATAAAAATTGAGGGTTCTTTTAGCTTTAGCTCAAGAGTTTGTAGGTCCCTAACTAAAAACATAACTTCCCTAACTTTTTAGTTTTTTTACATTGTAGGCCCTATGATCAAATAATTCTTTTCCTTATCCCAAATATTCTTAATTTCGGGAGACTCATTAGACATAAATCTAAAAGGTTTTTATGAACTAAACATATAATTTAACCCATTTAAAAATGAAAAAATTTCTTATACTACGATAGTATGAAAAATCCTTCGTCAACGTATTTTTAAAAATATAATAGAACTTACGAATATCACTATAGGATCCATAAATATTAAAGAAAGGAAATTTATAGTATAAATGCAAAAGGTTCAGTACCACCCTTTGAAAACAGAGTGACGTGTCCAATTTTATGTAGTGTAAGGGTAGGTAGCATGGAAAAATGAATACACTCACAGGTAAGACTAGATTAGCCCTAAAACTTTCTCTCTTCTTTCCCTTTATATATTAATCATCTTCCCCCATCTTCTCCCTCGCTTCAATCTTTCTCCTTCTTCTGCTTCACTTTCTTCCAGCTATGGCTGCCGCACGTGCCATGCTCGTGCTCGTCCTATCCCTTCTTGCTCTTTCTTCCTCTTCCATTGCTCAATCTCCCTCCCCTGCTCCAGGTCCCGCCTCCGCCGCCGCACCGCCGCCTTCAACCCCTCCGCCGGTTGCGCCGGTTGCACCTCCCCCGATGACACCGCCCCCTGTAGCCTCACCGCCGCCAAGCATCTCAAATCCACCGGCGGCGGCTCCTCCCGCCATCCCACCGATGATAGCTTCTCCACCGCCTATGGAATCGAGCCCAGGCCCAGGCCCAGGCCCAATGCCCGACAGCCCACCATCACCTCCAGGGCCAAGTTCAAGCCCAATGTCTCCGCCGTCTCCAGCGTCAGCTCCGTCGCCGCCATCACCTCCGCCGCCGGGCGCGGGATTTTCTATCCACCAGGGTGGGTACAAGGCGGCTGTTGCGGCGGTGTTGGGTGGCCTGGCCGTCGTCCTGGTTTAACACTTGAATTTGGTGTAGATTATTATTATGAGCTCCATACTCATTTGTGTATTCTTTTTTCTTTTTATTTCTTCATCATTTCCATCTCTTGAGAGCAGCCTGAGTGATATTTGTGGGATTTGTTAGCATTTTCATTTTTTTTCTAGCTGAATAAGAGAGACTTGTTTCTTGTTCATGGTTTCATAATAATTTAGTCAATTATACATTTAATCCTAATACCCATCTATTAAGAGAGAAAATGAAAAAAAAAAAAAAAAAAAAAAAAAATTCAATTGATCCAGTGTCAAATATACATAGTTTTTCAAAAAGTCTCCGATTGGATTCTTTTTGTATAAGAAATTTAAACAAACCACATAGCTTCACTATCATGTTGGAATGTGAAATGTCACTTACTTCAATTATTCAATTATGCTAATTATGAAAGTAACACCTCAAAATAATTTCTTAATAAGAGGAGGGGAGGGGGTGCAATAATTTGAGAATTGAGGGAAATAAGGCAAACAAAAAGAGGGTAAGGAAAAAGAATAGTGAAGGACATGAAGATATATTCATAATTCTCAACTATTTTAAATTTAATGGTAGAGTTATATTTGAGAGTAAGCAATTATTAAGAAGAAAAATGAATAAAAAAAAAGTCCAAAATTAAAGTAAATGAAATGTGAGGAAGAAAAAGGAGGTTAGTTGGTAGGGTTATAGGGGTGGATGGAGGAGGGAGTAATGAGATGATGGATGGGTGCTTTGTGGTGGGGAAGGGAATGGGGAGTAGAGAAAGTTAAGAGCCAGCTGTTGAGCTAACCAATTTGTGGAACCTAAATTCCCCTTTGGTTTTGGGAATTTTGTCCACTTGAATCTCTTCTGAGCTATTCAATTACAAATGCAGCTATTTTCAATATCAAAATCCAAATATAGCTCCATAGATAAGATATCTATTATTATTGTAAAAGATAGTAGTTTCGATCTTTATCCACTGAACTCTATCCCAAGGATGGTTAGAGTATTGAGTTTAGTTATGAAGTATGAAGTTAATATGTTGGAGTTAAGGAGTCTGTTTTTTGTGTGTAGAGTTGTGAAGATCTTATTCGATAAATGTAAAAAAAAAAAAAAAGAGAAAATAGAGTTAAGTGATGGATCTCCAAACTTCAATAGTGAACACTATTGAAATTAGTGGATTTGAGTTATTTAACATTCACTTATAAAGTCGTTGAACTAACTAAAAACTCAAGCTCAAAAAAAAAAAAAGAGAAAATAGAGTTAAGTGATGGATCTCCAAACTTCAATAGTGAACACTATTGAAATTAGTGGATTTGAGTTATTTAACATTCACTTATAAAGTCGTTGAACTAACTAAAAACTCAAGCTCAAAAAAAAAAAAAGAAAAAAAATCTTATAATGTTATTATTTTCAAATAAAACTTTAGATATGTCAATCCAAGTATAACTCACTAGATAAGATATTGATTACCATATTAAACGGAGTGGCTTGATCTCAATACAAAAATTATTTCAAATACTATTAATACAGATCAGTTCTTTTTTCTACTTAAGTTCAACGATTGAGAGGTGAGGATCGAGTTATCACTTTTTAGGGTCGAAACTGGCGTCTTATCTCCTGACTGATGATTTAATAAATTGGTGTAGGATTTTAACTATGATTGAATAATTTATTTTAGATTGAGAGAGAGAGAGAGAGAGAGAGTAACCTAGAAGTGGTGGAAGCATAGGCAATACATGGAAGGTGTTGTTGTGGTGGTGGGGCTAAGATTTGTAACAAAATGACTGAGTGGGAAAATGATGTTCACATGGGGCTTTTAGTAAAACAAACACCAAAATCCAACATCAACACATGAATGGTAATATATATATATAAAAGGAATGGGAGGAAGATGGCAGTTTTTATCTTTACTTAGTAGTGATTCTCTCATTCTATGACAAAAGAAAAATGTTCATCATTGCTTAGTTCAAGAAAGACTATTGACTTGTTTGATGATGGTTGGTAGTAGTTAAATCTCCACTAGTAATATCCATTTTTTTTTTTCTTGTTTTGTGCTTTTCAATAATAATTTTCAAATATATGTCAAATTTAACAAACACAACATTGGTTTTTGAAAAACTACTTTTGTATATACATATAAAGAAATAGCCTAGACTTTTAAATCATTTCTATAAGTGTAAAATATACAAATTGGTAAACAAACTAGCTAGGTTCTTCTCATTATTAAAACAATTGACTAGCTCTCAAAGATAGAATGGTAAATAACAAAGGTATGTTAAAATAGGTTGTTAAAAGCCATTTTAATTTCTTTATAGTTTTTCTTTTTTCTAATTGGATAGATGCAATTCTAATGAGTTGAATATAAAATAAACTTGTTCTTAAATGTAATTAATGGAAAATCCTTAAAAATGGATATAGTGATTTAATATACTATATATACATACATATATATATAATTGAGATATATAATTGCATTTCCAAGGGAGGGTATGTCCATAAAGATTTTTTTTCCTTAAAAAAAAGAAAAGTTAAATTACACATTTAGTCTACAAGCTTTTAAGTTTGTCAAATTATTCGGTCAAATAAATAACTTTAAATTTTGTTCGTCTATTTGATCCATAAACTTTAAATATAAATATATATATATATATATATATATATATATATATATATATATATAGGTTAACGTTTAATTTCGTGTTCAATAAATTCCTGAGATTTTCAATTTCTTACTAATAGGTCGTTGACCTATTCGACATTTTTAAAAAATTCACATCCTTGTTAAAAAGTTTAGAGGTATATTAAACATAACAATCAAATTTATATTTCATTAGAACCTATTATTAGACGTTTTACAAAAAAAAAATAAGGGACATTTTAGAAACAAACTTAAAATTTGATTCTGAATATAGATAGTTAAACATTAATTACAATATATATATATATATATATATATATATATATATATATATATATATATATATTTTTGGTAAAGCAGCAATCCATGATGAAAGAGGGATTAGATACTGAGAGAACCATAGACTAGAGTGTCCCAACTCAATATTTTAAAAGATGAAAGCATGAAGGCATTGGATTCCACCTTCAAAAGAGGAAGAGCTCTCACAAATTAAGAATCACCTCAGCCTTTTATCTTCACCTTCCCCCTACCTTTAGAATAGCATATGATAATGGTATAAAGCTATAAAAAATAAAGAATGAATGGTTGTTTTAAATAAACTAACTACACTTAAACTCACTAAACAATCATTATTAAAATTTTGGTGTCACAACAAACCTAAAGAATCATCATCAGTTTTAAATTACATCTGGCATATTTTACTATTCAATTTTTATTATTTTCTTGTCTCATTTTGAGCATCTGAATCTAGTGACACACATCTTAATTATTCTCAGAGGATAGTCATTTGATTGTACGACACTTGGCTCCGAAGGTAATTTGTCTTACTACATCCGTAGGTGGCTTGAATTCACTCTTCTTAAGCTAATTCATAGTGTACCACGCAAAATTATTATATTTGGTTGCAAGGATGGAGATCAAACTACTACTCCTTATGTATTTTTGAAAATTCACGTAAGGTAGTGGGTTAATGGTTTGGTTTGGTTCAATCCAATTGCAAGAGGTGTTCACGGTTCGGTCAATTCGATTTGGAAGTTAAATTGAACCAAACCAAACCAAACCAAAAAATTCGGTTTTAGATATAACAAAAACTGAATTTTCGATTTGGTTCCATCAGTTCCTAATAGTTAAAAATTTGGCTACCGGTCAAAAAGGGATTTTAAAATTCCAAAAGTAAATAAAAGCACTTTAACAAGTGTTTTGTTTTTCATCTTCGTCATAGAAAAAATATTTCACCTAAAAGCTATCCCCCAAACATTCTCTGACTTCCAACCTGCTTAAACTATTATCAATGTAGTAAGAAAATTCAATATCAAAATCGTAATTAGAGCATTATATATATAGCATTATTAGTTGAGTCATAATGAAGATGGAAAAAAAGAAGAGCAAAGAGAACAGAAAAATGGCGTATCTAGAACAACAACGGCTGCACGACAACCTTACCCTTACCTTCCTGTGTGGATGCCATTAGTGGGGGCGATTTATCCACCCGTTTTCACTGGATTCTTCCATTACCCAGTTGCCCAAGCTTTGCCACAACCATCAAGGGAAAGTTTTTCATCCTCAGTTCAATAGTAAACCTGCCAAACAGCACCAAAACTTGGATTCATTATTACTTCATTGTCACACTATTGGATTTCTAAGTGTTCAAAAATAAAAGACTTTAAAAGAAATATTCTTTTTCTTTTTAATCTAGATCATTCATGGGTGATTGGATGCTACTGTAAATATTGGCTAAATGATAAAAAATAGGTTAAATTACAAATTTGGTCTCTATGATTTAGAGAGAGCTAGAATTTAGTCTCTATGATTTGATAAAACCTCAAAATAGTCCTTATGGTTTGATAAAATCCTCGTACATGGAATATTTAATTTTATCAAACATAAAAACTAAAATTCTAATTAAAAACCATAACAACTAAAATCTAACTTTCTCCAAACCATAAGAACCGATGACAATTTAACCTAAAAAACAACTTCTAAACTTTTCCATTTGTATTAAAATACCCATATTCTTTCAAAAGTTGCATCACTATCTTTTAACCTTTCATAGTTGTTTAAGAATTATGCTTGGAGTAGAAATTCTCCGTAATATTGAATGAAAATGTAAAACCCTAGTTATGGAAATGGTAGGATTATTAGTGAATATTAGTATGGTTATTAGGAGGGGTATTTTAGTAATTAGACAGTAAGGTGTTAGGGCTTTTAGTTACAAATAGTGGGAGTGGGTTTAGAAAAAGGTGCAAAGAATTTTGTAGCTTTGGAAAACTTGGAAGAGTCTAACCCTCTCGAAAGGCTAGTACTTACCTTGTTACTTTTCTATTTTCAATATAATGTCATATTTCAATGTCCTTGAGTATTTTCTTGTTAGGTGGTATCCTAACAAAAAATTGGAACCTAAAACAGGTGTGAAAATGACCTAAAACACAAAGTTCAATTTTAAATTTTAATGGATTTCTACTCCCACGACAGTTTTGAAAGAAGAATAAGGATATTTTTTAAACGAAGGACAAAATTCAAGAGTATTAGTTGCGATTTAGCATGAAAACTTTTTCTTTTTTTAATATTCGTGAATGTTCTTGCTAGCTTACGTGCACCTCGACTAATCTCACAGGACAACCCGTCTGACCCTACAACATTTAGATGTTAAGGAAACCTGTAGGATATAAAATTCTAGGTAGTTGACCACCATGAATTGAACTTATAACCTCTTGACCTTTTGGTAGGAAAACTATCGTTATCAACTTCAAAAGCACAAGAATAGTGATGGAACGATCCCAATGAAATGGGTGGGGACCTTCCAACATACTATGGCCTACCCATCAGATGCACAACAAAATTAAACAATTACGGGCTCTGGGTCGAACCTGCACAAGTCATATCAAGTGATATCAAGTGATGGGACAAATAAAAACGGTTAGTAATGAATATCATTTTAGGAAGTGTATGCAATGAACAAATTGAAAACCTTTGTTTCTTATAAATGTTTGATTCTTTTGGCTTTGCCCTTCCAAAAGGGAAGGACAGTTCCTAATGAATCAAATGGTAAAATACAATTTGTTTAAGAATTCCATTAAAAAACAAATTCTGTTTATTGATCTGAGGAATTTGTGCAACACAAATTATCTGTGGGTCCTAAATCCACACAAAACCTCTGACTCACTATTAAAAGATGGTAAATTTAAGTACTTCACTAGCATCATAATTACTGAGTTCAACACAAAAATGTTCAAAAAGAAAAAAAAAAAGGGGGGGGGGGGGGGTTAAATTTAATACCTAGGTTGCCCTGGATCAGAAAGATACTGAGTTTTAAGAACAAACAATTCCAACTAGCTTGACTAAGGAAAGATTAAGGATAAGGAGAGAGACATGAGAGTTTATGATAGATTAGGTTAAAATATAAAATATATCCATAGATTTTGCCCTTTGTTTCAAAAGTGTCTATTCTTTTAAAAATTATTATATTACTATTGGCTTTTCATAATCGTTTCAAATTGTCCTTGAAGTAGAAACCATTTAGAATTTTGAACAAGATTGGGACTAAAATAATTTGGCGATCCAAATTTTCATTTTAAATTACCACCATACCATTTCAGTTCTCAATTTCCGTCCAAAATTCTAAGCGATTTGTACTTCAAGAATAGTTTTCAAACATTTATGAAAGGTTAAGAATAATATTGCAACTTTTAAAAGTATAGAGGTATTTTTTAAAACAAAATGCAAAACTTTGAATTTTTTTTCTTAATATAATTTAACCATACATTTATACAACTATATAGCCACTCACTAACATGATCATATAATTAAACAAAGCTTTTAACAGTTGTCATGTGGGAATAACAATTTTTACAGAAATAATCAAAGATTTCAAAGTCACAATCTCACGCCTACAAACTTACCAAACATAACATATATCATAATTCATAATTTTATTTCATGAAATGTATTTATTGGTGACTAACAGAGCTTTGTTGCCCCCTGTTCAGTACAACATCCCACAAGATAATTCGCGTAAGCGACCATATCTGTTGTCCTACACTAGATTTTTCAATTATTCATGAACGTATCCGTGTAAACTTATATTCACACTCCTGTTTTTTTCTTTATATCTGTAAGTGTCTAAGCTAGTTAACCTAATTTACATGTACGTCGACTATTCTTACAAGAAAATTATTTGTCTCTACAACACGTGGACGTCAAAGATATTAAATCCTAAAATAGGTTGCCACCAACCATGGCCTGAACGATTATTAACAATTCCAAATTCCAAATATGTTGCTTAAAATAATACAAGCATTCAAGTCGAAGAAAAATATGGGTGTATTCTTCAAGTGCCTTCTTATCAAGCCACGTAGTAGCCAGCGGATGAAATAAATAACACCACTGACACAGCATAATGACTTGTCAAAATCCTAAGAACATGATTTTACATTTTTCTTTTTTAACGACTTTCATTGAGAAAAAAATGAAAGAACATACGAGTATGCACAACAAACAAACCCACGGAAAAGGCACCTCCCTCTACAAGAAGGAAGTCCAACTATGCAAAATAATGTCTATAGAATAGTTACAAAAGGTCTTCGAAATCGAAGCCCACAAAGAAACATGAAAGCGAATAAGGGACCAAATCTCACTAGGGTCCTCATCGACCCCTCTAAAAATCCTACGATTCCATTCACCCCACAAAGTTCATAAGATCGGACATCCTATCAAACCATAAAAAGCGACCCTTCTCCCCACAAGACAGATCAAGAAGGAACTCCTCGATCATGGCACTAGTGTCCCTCTAGTAAGCGTGCAAAATACCAAATGTAGGAAGAAATAACTCCAAAACAGAACTAGCAAAAGGATGATTTTAATTGCTGCCATGCCTAAGGAGGAAAACAATTCTACAATAGAATGTGAATGATGCTACCTGAAGTAGTGCCTACTTGAGTTCTAAGACCTTTTAGGCATTGTTACGTAACCAAGTATTGAAAAGCTGTTCCTAGATGAGTACCGGAGGTTTAGAGTTTTACATTCACCAAAAAGTTAAGTTACACTATTGCAGACTGCAGTACAAGGAAAGGAAGAAAGACAGAAATTGAGTTGAAGTTAATGATATATTCACCTATTTGATGATGCCAAGAAAGATCAGAACAGAGTCCCTTATATATACAATCACTAAGGTTACAAGTAGTAACATATAAAGATTCTACACTAACAGAACATGCATATATCTATTATGTACCATCTAAGGGGGACTGGGATATTTGACTAAACTTAATAAGCAGATATTTGACCGTTATCAAGGACTGCATAGAGCAAGCTCAGAAACCCGCACAAACAGATGGCAGAGACTAAACAGTTCACAGTCCAGAAAAAGCAAAAGTCTTCTCATGGTCGCTAGCCTATAGGAGATTGAACACCCGTGAGAAGCTACAAAAGGAAGTTTCAAAATTGGATGATCTCTCCTTCTATATGTTGTTTATGTCTTCAAAAGGAGGAGTCCATCGATCACTTGTTTCTACATGGTGCTTCTGCGGCTAAAAGGGTGGCTATTGGCTGGATATTTTTGAAGTGTTAGGGGTGGATTTTTGTTTACCTAAGAAGATTGATGATTGGCCTACGGACGCGCTTGAGGGTAGGTTTTTTGGTGGCAAAAGTCTTTTGGAGATGTGCTACGGAATCCCTTCTATGGGGCAAGTGTTTGAAAATAAGTCTTTCTTTTTATTCCTTTTGGCTTTTAGTGCAGCACAATGCCTCTTCGTAGTAAACAAATCATACAAAATTCTTTTGTAATTACACCCTTTTATGATTATTAACAATTGGAAGATTTTCCTTTGATAGTTTTGTGGGGAGGGGCAATCTATAACCCTTGCCCTAAGGCTGTTGTTTGGTTCTTTTGAGGTATATGCGTCTCCATTTCTTACCAAATAATAACAATAATAATAAACAGTTTACAGCCCCAGTAAGCACACTACCTTCTCCATTTATCCTTAAATTTTAAACAAATTGCTACTTGAACAAAAGAGAAATCAATAGGTAGACACCGGGGATTACTCCATTCTTGCGTCTTTTTCTTGACAACATATGATATCTGAACATTTATGTTTAAGAGATACCAAGTTCTGAAGTCCTAAATTACACGATATGGAGAGCAAAATATTAAACTGATACTTAGTCAAATGACTTAATATAAAGAGAAAATCGAGCGATGCATTCACAAGAAAGTTCCGTAATCCAAAGAGTGTAGTATACCCTTTCATTTAAAAATTTCTTAGCTACAAAGCGACATCATGTGCAATTGATTCCAACTCCAAGCTTCACAACTATAAGTAGTATGCCAGGACGGTTACTGATCCTTACGTTATAGTGATAAAACCTTACAAATTTGATCTGTCTAATTTCAAGTCCTTCAACGGTTTTCTATAAGCCATTACAGATTCACAAGAACTTCCCCACCAATCCTTGTTCGCTCTATTCAACAATCAACCATTTCCAGTATCGAAACAACAAGGGAATACATGAAGACGACAAGATCTACAGACCGAATTCCCAATGATTTTAAGCACTCTACTTGCTCGTGTAATCGATAATCCATTGCTATCCACAACGATATTTACGAGTCCGGCAGCAATTACTTTGGGGGGGAAATAATATATAGAAACTACTTGTCATCTATCAAATAGTCGATCTCGATCTACGAGCATCTTTCAGTTGAGTAATTTCAGTACCTGGATCGGAGAATAACCACAGAATGACGGCGCAAAAGACGACGATGAAAGGGATGGAGTGGATGAAAATCTTAGCGAGTATAAGATGGCGACGTTTTTTCTCGGCCGCATGAGAGAACGGATTGAAAGTCGGCAGGTAAGGCTCTGATTCCAAGCCGCAACTCACACTCGAAGATCTGAAGATTACGGATTGCGACGACGACAACGATGGACCTACAAATCCCTTATCCGAGACAATGGAGGCGCTCGACGATCTCTTCATCAGCTTCGTTTTCCAGATGCCGGAGAAATCAAGGGGAATGGATAACTGAAACCTCAAAGTTTGAGATATGGCGGAAAATGAGAACAGATGGGCTATCGCTTTCAGTTCACTGCGGAGAGGAAAGCCACCAACGCTTCATTAAAGGAAAGCTAAAATAATAATAAATAAATAAAAATTAATAGTTCCCACAGTTTATATAATCCTTATGATAATACGTAGTACCTATACTTAAATAAAATATTCATGATTATTTATGAGTTTTTATCCAACGATAGAGTTTATTTACGATGGATGTACTATCAAACGCTAAGAATAAATTCTAACTTTTAAACTTAAAAAATAAATGTTTCAAAAGTTCATTTTTATTTAAACACTTTTGATAAGAGCGAATTAAAATAAAAATCCTGATAGTTTTCAAAATTCATTTTGAGTAGTTGCCAAACAATTGTATTTTTTTTAAAATAATTTTTTTTAAAAAAATTAAACACTTGAATTTGGAATAATAAAATATTTTCATTTTTAGAAAACAATTGAGATGAGAGTTTTTCTTATATAGTTTTATGGGTAAAGATTTTTTTTAGTACAAGACAAGATTGATAACTTGAATATATTGTTAGCTTGACTGTAGGGAATGCTTCGAAATTTTTGTGACAATTCTTGTGGAAGACTAAGGCTCCTCCTAAGACTAAAATTTGTTGCTAGAAAATTATAAATGACATTTTCCTACTAAGTCCAACCTTGCCACGAAAGGAGTCCAATCTAATCTTATGTGTTTGTTTTGCAGGTAGCACAAGGAAACAACTACACATCTTTTGTGGAAGTGTCAGGTTTCTAAGTAAATTTGGTATCAACTAATGTTAGAGTTCTTTGTGACGGCAAGTCTTTTTGGAGCTACCAATACCATTGGTTTTGGCTTTTGATCGATCTTTTCCCTTGGAGTTGGAAAAGATGGTGATCATTGCTTTGCAAATCTGGGAGGCAAAGAATAAAATGGTGTTTAAGTTGCAACCGGTAGATGCTGAATCCACTAGTGATTCAATTAATAAATATATCCTTGAATTTCAACTTGGGCATGAAGGACCAAAAGGAAAATAAATTGTGGTGACTTTTTGCTCTACTTCTCATACTTCGAGCGGGTGGCTTCCTCCTGCGATGTCCTTGTGAAAGTTGAATACTAATGCTGCTTGGAATCCTGTTAACAAGGATGGGTTCTTAAAGATCACTTGGGTCATGTACGACTTGCTAGTTTGAAATTTATCACTCGTTGCTATGAGGTGATGATTCTTGAAGTTGTGGCGATAAGCTTCGATCTTGAAAGCATTTCATCGCTTAATCCTTTGAATATTAAGGTTGAATCTGATTGTTTGGAGGTTGTTAATCTGTTGAATAATGAGACAGTTGATTTGTCTAAAGTTTTTTTCTTTGTTGATGAGACGAAGGCTTGGAGTAAGGATATGAGAATTGTGTCCTTCTCTCATGTTCGATACAAAAAAATGTGGTGGCACACTTGGTAGCATAAACAACCTTGGAGAAGCATGGGTCTTCAATTATTCAAACTCTTTATCCTTAGTGGCTTAATTGATGTATGTATAATGATGTAATAGCATATAGTTTGGTTGGATTGTGGTTTGTTCTATGAGTAGAGATTGTGACAGAAACTCTTAAAACATTAAAATTGTTTGACATTTCATAATGTCAGTTATAAAATATAAATAAATAAGAAACTTTTAAAATGGTAGAGATAGGCTAAGGGAAATAAAATTGTGAATTAAGTAGAATGAGTGGAGAAACATCTAATTAAGAGAGATATAAATAATTAAATGACAAAATAATTCCTTTTTAAAAAATTGAGTGTGTCTGAAACATTATAGTTGGTCATATGTTAAAAGTTTAATGAAATTATGTTCAACTTTATGATCCAACATTATATATTAATCTTCTCTGGCTATAACACATAGTCTTCCCCTATATAAATATTTATATAAGATATGTGGTGGGCATTAAATAAATAAACGTTTCATTTTTTTTTTTTTTTAAATATTCGTGAGTGCCTCGGAATTAATGTTCCAATTTCAAAAGTTATAACTTCTTCCTAACGATTTCTTATTCCAATGACAACATACTTTTTATGAATATTATTTTATTATGGCACTCATGTTATATTTTTGCAATTATTAATTTTTAAAAAACAAACACAAGGATACGAAATATATTTTAATAAAAATTATATGAAAAAATATGCACCAATAATGATTTTTTTAAAAAAAGTACAATGAACGATTTCTCATTCATTATAAATTGGTGGTCATCAAGAAATTGTCCAATAAAACGAATCCCTTATGTGATTTTAAATAAGACATGTTGTTATTGTTGTAGTTGAAGAAGTACATATTGTGGGTGTGATTCCAATCTTCATTCCCATATTTGAAAAAATGAACTAAGAAAAAAAATACACAAACATAGATAGAACAACAAAACCACATCCTCCTACAAGAACTTCGCCACCTCCATGCCTCACTGCCCTTGCTTCGACCCATTAGTCTCAACTGTATTTGGTAGTGGGGAGTGAATGAACGAAAGAGCGACTCTAACTTATAGGGAAGCATAGAGAAAGTTCCAAACTACGAGCTAAAAAAAGCAGAAGTAAGAACACATAAGATAAGGGATAACTTAGCCTAACGATTGACAACTATAATAAGAGATGAAATGCTTCGGGGAGTTGAAAATAAGCGTAAATTCGGAGATTCCCAAATAGGTTAACCTTTCAAACTGCTGTTGAATCCATGGGCAGGTAAGAGACAACCTGGCTAACTGAAACATCTTTCAATTGTTCAAATCAGATGATCCACTGAAACTATTAATAAACACACCCATTTCTTTTAAGTCAATTTTTTTGACAATATAGAAACTGCAAATTTTCTTGAAGAAAAACATTACTTTAAATGCTTGAGGCGTTTGAATCTTGTATTTTTCTTCTCTACATCTCTACAAAAAGAAAAAATAAATAAAGAAAAAAAAAGTACGCACAAGCATACCTATTAAAAAAAGTAGATAGAGCAAAAATGAAATATTAGAAGGAAGGGATATGAATTTTTTTTTTTTTTTTTTTTCATTTTCTAGCCTTTTGGTGTGGCTTGCGAGCATGAATGAAAGGAGAGAACGGAGAGAATGATATATATTTATACCAAAAGATTTGAGAGTGGAGGAATTTGAAGGGTTGGGAGAGATAATGAAGAGTTAATTTGAGAGAAAAAGGGAAATTAGAATAGATGAAAGACATGAGGTTAAAAGAGATGGAGGTGTAGGTTTTATTTTAAGGTTAATTTAGGTATTATAAAAATTCATAAGGATAAAATTGTCAAGAAAAAGTTTCCTTGTCATTTGTACTTTTATATATAGTATAGATTACCGATATAGATAGTGATCAATTTTAGCTTTCTCCAAATCCTGAGACTAAATTTGCAATAATCAACAATAACTAATAATAATTATAAAATATCAATTTATACTCTAAACTTTGGTTTGTATTGATTAAAACTCTAAACTAATATTTGTATCAATTTAAATCTTAAACTTGTATCAATTTATACCCTTCTTCAAAATTCGATAAAAAAAAGATGTGTGACTTATAATTGTATCAATTAAACTTCTAAATTGTCATAAGTGAATCAATGAAACATTTTGATCATAAATCTCACATGATGTTTTTCTATTAAAACTTGTGGTGTAATTTAAACCGTTAGTTTAAAGTTTAAAGTTTGAATTGATACAACCTCCAAAATTTAAAAGTGTAAATTGATATTTTTTCCTAATGGTTAGGGAAGCCTATTAAAAATTGTTGGATGTTTAGAGATTAAATAGACACTAACTTCAAATTTCATGGACTAAACTTGTAATTTTAACCCAACCAAAAAAAAAAACTTTGTACTTTGTAAAAAAATACCTTTAAGCTTTCAAACTTTTTAATACTACCCTTAAAGTTAGAAAAAAAAAAGAAAAAAGAAAAAGAACTTGTTGTTAGTTTTTCTATGGAAGTTGTTGGTACCATATTTCAAAAATACTTCAAAACTTTCAAAAAGTTTCAATCATATCCTTGAACTTCAAAAAGAAAATTTTAGAGATATCTTTAGGTCCCATTTGTTTCACAGGATTTGCCATTAGATTTAAGACAAATTGTTTGTTAAACAGAATTTCACTTTTTAAAACTCATAATATTATTATCCAACGAATTTTAAAACCCATCTAGCATGAATTTTCTAATACCTTTCATAAATGTGAGGATTTTATAGGAAATGAACAGTAAAAAATATATTCTAATTAATTAATTAACAGTACAAAAAAAAAAAAAAAAGACAAAGACAAAGGAATATCATATTTGATCATGAGGAGTCATCTCAACTGATCACAACCTATAGACTAATTTGAACTACAAAAATGGTCAATAAAGTCTTCATCACTACAAATTTGGTAATACACATGTTTTATTTCTTTTTCGGTCCTACTAATCCAAATTATCTACATGTCTTTTCTTGGGTGTATTATACTCAAACAACATATTAACAAAAACTCAATTACTAATTTACGATCTCTCAAAATAATTAAATCTTTAAGGGGGGTCTATATATTGTAATTGAAGGGGAGTCTTAGAGTTGAGGAAATTGAAGAAAGGGAGAAAGAGAATGATGAAGAAAAGAGAGAGAAAATAGAAAGAAAATAGTAAAGTGTATGCAATAAATTGAAACAAAAGGAGAAAAATGGAAGAGAAAGGTGATTGGGTTTGCATTCATATATTAATAGTTAGAACAATGTTAAACGTTTTTCCAATGTCAATTAATGCAAATTTTAAATGCTCAAATGTATTTTTTTAAAACAAGGTACTAATTAATTCTATCAATATACCCATGATGAAGGTATTATTAAACATTAAAAAATATATACTAAAAAATATTTTAAGTCCCTAAACTTTTATGAAAGTAATAATTTAGTCTCTAAACTTTGGTTTATGACGATTTAGTCCTTATATTTTCAAATTTATAACGATTTCGTCCTTGTAACAATTTACCCTTGTACTTTCAAATTTGTAACAATTTAGTCCCTAACGTTTTTTTTTTTTTTTTTTCAAAATTAGATA
>QLSR01000363.1:680012-709080 GCA_031780015.1 Citrullus colocynthis
TTTTTTTTTTTTTTTTTTTTTTTTTCGGATAGATTAATAATCAAAATATAGCATAATTAATTAATATCAATCAATCATTATATTAAGTTTAATTAATCATTAAATAAAAGTATAGTATTTTTACATAATAATATTTCAACTAATACATTTAAAATCAATATTATAGATTATTTTAACTCTTTAAAATAAAATTAAGTATTAATATTTTAATTAATTTATATTTATTTAATTAAATTAAATAACTAAATTAAGTTTAATATAAAAATATTAACTTATTTTTATTTTAATTGATAAGATAGTTAATTAATAAAAAAATAAAAAAATAATACTATAACTAATGTATGATTATATTGTTATCTTAGTTATACATATATTTAACACTACATAAATTATTCTGTATATCCAAATACATACATTAATTATTTCAAACATTCAAACTTCATAATCATCAAACTAACAATTTTGATCAAAATTGGATAGTTAATGAAAAAAAACCCTAAAATCGTGTTATTAATTTATATACTTATATGATTTATAAATTTTAAGTTTTAAAAAGTAAATTTTCAATAAAATTCACTATGGGGCTGTTTAGGGGCCAGATTTGAAATGAGATTAAGTTGTAATGTAATTCAAAACTCATGTTTGGATTGAATATTTTAGGCTCGATTTGTAATACCAAACTCATTTTGTTCTCACAGTTTTCAACCCAACATCTTTTACATTGTTTACATGCTTCAGGATTCCATTTCCATTATGCCTTTGATTCCTCGCGCGTTCCAACACTCCCCTGATTTTCAGCCATCCTAATTACATTACAACATCCCAAACAGTCCCAATTTTGAGTGTAAAAATTCATAGATTAAAAATTGTTTTTAGAAAAGTAAAATATAAACCGGTAGTCAGGACTAAACTTAAAGTTTATTAATGATATACGAACTAAAATTGGACACTTGGAGTACATTAACATTGAACAAATAGTAGGGACAAAATGGTATTTTCAACTTCAAAAGTTTGTATCATGCTTGAGGTTGGCTTCCCTAATCCCTATCATTAAATGGTAATTAATAATGTCCAAAATCGTAAATCAACCGATGAAACGTGGCAACATGTAAAAGGCTGTCCTACGTCATTACGGAACTACCATTTTCAAATTTATTGCCGTGCAGATTTCTAGGTTCTTCAGAAAACGCAAATACAAATCATTATTCTCCTTCTTTTTCTTTTACCTTCATTCAACAATTCCGTCTTCTCCGGCGAATTCCTCCGCATTCCGATCGAAAATCGCCGGTAAAACTTACGTCTCTCCAACACCCTGAGGAATTCTCTGTGATTCCATCGATCTCCACCGCTCATCGCCATGACGCCTGAATAGTAAGCTCGAATTCGTTGCCTCTGATCATGTTGTTCGTTTTTAAATTCTTCGATTCCAATTTACTTTTCGGAACTTCCGTGTTTTTGTTTGTTTAGAATTGGCCTGGATCTGGTACGTGGTTGCTTATTTTGAGTTTCACCTTCTTCTTAAATTTATATTTTATAGTCCGGTAGGCCTGGGTATATATGATTCGTCGGGCTCTTGTGGCGATTTTTCGGTATAGATCCTCGTGATTTGGAATCAGATCCACGCGATTCGATCAATTTCGGTCATCGGTGCTAAACTGCGTCTGTTTCTTTTAACAGCGCTTGCTGATAAACAATGAGTTCTCGATCCTTATGTTAAAGCAAAACTTCATCGTCGTACGAATTTTCCTTAAGATATATATATATATATATATATATATATATATGTAGACATATTCGAGAGTAATTCCGTAGTTTTTGGAATAGTTTAGTTAGCTGTCTTGTTTTGTAGATTTTGCTGAAATTGATACAGGTCAAAACTTATTTATGTTTTGTATTTCTTTTACTTCCTATAACCAGCGGCTATTTTGTTTGTTTGGTACGGAATAAAGTCTTGCGCCGTACTCTCCTTGGCATCATTTGGTCCTTAACATCGACGATTGGGAAGAAACAATAAATCTATAACAGGTTGATCTGTTCGGCTGAGTTTCCATAGACAAAGATAGATTGTAGAATATGATTGCTGGTAGTATACAACAAAATGTCTTGGTTCATGTCGACGCTCTATTTCATGAAGAAAATTTAGATTTAAATATTTAGTGGGCGTCACCTGCATTGTCTTGTTTCAAATTTTCAATCAATATACTTGCTAAAGATGCGTCTCAGATGATTTGTGAGAGTGCCGCATAATATTTCACTAATGTTATCTACCATTGAACTTCATATATGTCTTAGCTCTAAGCAACGCACTTTTTTTTTCTTTCTCTTTTTTCCTCGTGCAGTGATTATTTGTTTAAGCTCCTTCTTATTGGAGATTCTGGTGTTGGAAAATCATGTCTCCTTCTGAGGTTTGCGGTAAGTGCTCAACGATCTATTAATGATTCACAGTTTTTTTTCTTCCTTTTCTGGCTCTGAATTATGCTGTCAAATTCACAAGTATCAATTAATTTCAATAGCTAATTTTGATTTACTATTCCCAGTTTCCAACTTCTATCACATGCAGGTGGTTTTGGTGTGAGCTCTATATTGTTCCAGTCTTGTAGTTGGACTAAGAATAACTATCTTATGTGTGAAGTAGTATTCTAGATGAAGTGTTGTGTGTGATGTTTACTGGTATCTAATGTGCTGTTCCTGGATTATTGGATTTATTGTAGGATTTACTTTCTTTTTCTATTTTCTTGCTCAACAGGATGATTCATATTTGGATAGCTACATTAGCACCATCGGGGTTGACTTTGTAAGTTTTGATTTTCAACTCTTCTGGTATTTAAGTTTATTACTTTAAAGAAATCCATTGTTCTAATACATATTGTGTTTCCATTCTTTTAGAAAATCCGCACAGTGGAACTAGATGGGAAGACTATAAAGCTCCAAATAGTAAGTTTAACATCTCCTAGTTGTCTTCTTACGTAGGTATCAGTTTTTTGTCTTTATTTTGGCGTTGACTATGTGAAATTAACATTTCAGTACAGTCTGTATGGGATTAGAGGTCTTAATCATGTGCCTTCCAGTAATGGTGGCTGATATGCGCATAGTTTATTTCATGTCTAACAAAATAGACTTTCTTTTGAAGTAATTATGAAGGTCGCATGTGTAGTTTTCTTTATGCTTTTAGTTGACAGCACATTAACGCCTTTGTACTCTTTTATTTTATAAATTTGTATGGAAGTAACCAACTATTTACTTTAACTTTGAGATGCGATGGTCTGGGACTCTGGGCTTCTGTCTCTCTTCCTAATATCACCTTACTTTCATAAGTCCGTAAAACATTTCTAAGATAGACAGTGATATTGTTCTTGATATAATCATCTAGGTCAAATTGACAAATTCTTTTATCCCTGAAAGGACACCATCGGTTTTTTTTGATTGATAAATTTACCCTATCTCTGTTTACCATCCAGCAGAGAGAAAACATACACTGAAGTAGGACACTGAATTGATATTAAGAAAAGTCTATTCTGAAATTTCAATTTCTACGTCCTTATGAAATCCATCCTCCAAATTTTACCTGTTCTTATATTGTTGGAAAGAGGACTTGACAAACTTTTGCTTACCATGTGCAGTGGGATACTGCTGGCCAAGAACGTTTTAGAACAATAACCAGCAGCTACTACCGAGGTGCTCATGGCATTATTGTAAGAGCCACATACTTCCTAAACCTCCTTTTGTATAAATCTTGATCTTGGGGTTAGTCATGAACGATAATTTATTCTGAATCTTGTTAACTCTTGGCAGGTTGTTTACGATGTCACAGACCAAGACAGTTTCAATAATGTTAAGCAGTGGTTAAATGAAATTGATCGCTATGCTAGTGAAAACGTGAACAAGCTTCTTGTGGGCAACAAGTCTGACCTGACAGCAAACAGAGTCGTTTCCTATGAGACAGCGAAGGTATCATTTTCTTTCAGATTCTTACTTTACCTGAAGTTTTTCCCTTTTGGCCCTGAAAAAGGCTTAGCGAAGTAAAACTTTATGTTTTCTTTTTTAGGCGTTTGCGGATGAAATTGGGATTCCCTTTATGGAAACAAGTGCTAAAAGTGCGACGAACGTTGAACAGGCTTTCATGGCCATGGCTGCTGAAATCAAGAATAGGTAAGTTTACTTTGGACCTTAATAAAAAGGATTCCGACCATTCTGGGATGTGGCCGAATGTTCAATATATAGAGACGTGTGTGGTTCATGGGATGGATTTCTAAAAATCTTGCATCTATTTTCAAATCATGAAAACTACAAATCGAACATAGATTACACTAAATTTAAGTTTCTATAATCCAAATCCAATCCATATTATCCAAAGCTTGTCAATCTCAAACTCAAGTGTCCCGTAAGTTTCTTTAGTATGCTTATCCAAGGAATTTGTTGATGAGTGTAACGCAGTTGCTAATATAGTAATGAGGCCTAAAGTATTCGCAGATACCTAAAGTATTCGCAGCATAGTCCAAAAGAATTTGCAGATATAGCAAAATTTAGATCCACCTCTCGAAGTTTATGAGTGATAGACTATATTGCTAATAGGAGTCTAACAATGATATAGTTTATTATGGATTAATTTTACTATATTTGCAATTCTTTAAAATTTTTGCTATATGGTTGAAATTCTTTAAAATTATGTTTAGAGAGAACCATGAACTATATCTCCAACCTTTATTGAACGATTATTAGTGGATGATACAAATATTAAATCAGTATGACATTTATTAAGTGACAACATATCTGACTTGGTCTCGAAGTAAACAACTGGAAAGCTTGTATGTTCTGATCTGTGAAATGCTATTATTTGCAGGATGGCAACTCAACCGATGAACAATGCGCGGCCGCCAACTGTGCAAATTCGAGGACAGCCTGTGAACCAAAAATCTGGTTGCTGCTCATCTTGAAGAAAAATGGGATATCTCTATGATTAGCACTATACCGGTATGGTCTGATTGGTCCTTTCACATTGTAAAACTCTTTTCTTCTAAAGCTTTGTTTTGTTTTCTTCTCTCCACCTTTTTACTTTGTTGGTCAGCACTTTGTTTAAAATTCCCATTCTTTTCAATGTATTTGATTCTGATAACAAAAGAAAAAACAAAAAACCATCTGTACAAATTAGAAAATATTATTGGTCAATAGCACTATTTGCTCTTTTATCTACCCATTCCTTCATGCCAATTCATCAAGATCCAAACACCTAATTTTAATGCTATGTTCTATATGCAGATGGGCTGAACTATATAAAATTATTTCATTGACTTTTGGTATGGTCAAGTTAGTCGGTGGGGAAGTTATTTTTTTAGTTGAATTATTGCCGGAATAGAAAGTTGCTACTTCAACCATTTTTTTTTTTTTTTTAAAACTATTTCCCCCCTTTTTAGGCTAAATTAAACTTTTCCATATACTTTCAATATTATCATTTACTTTATAAATGTTTCGAAATTAATCTAATCATTGAAATGTTGGAGGAAAAGTCTGACGTGTTTGATTGTTATTCTTTATGGTTTAAGTCTAGTTAATTTTTTTTTTTTTTTTATTTCATAAAGAGTAAAATTGCAACTTCAAAAAAGAATAAAGTAACTTCCAAATTAATAGTGAAGTTCAAGGTTTATTTTTATTATTATTATTTTTATTTTTAAATTTATATTTTAATTTTGTAATTTAGTCTTTATATATATATATACATGTTTTAGTACAATTGGAATAGAGAGATTTAAATCATAAACTTCATAGTTATTAACACACTTGTTTGCTAATTGAGCTATGCTCGATTTGGCCTTTTACTTTAATATATGATTGTAGTTCTTCTCTTGTATTATTTAATTAGATAGTTAACCTTTGAAAGCTAACCTAAGATAATATATATTCGCTAGTACTTTAGAAGGGATATTTGTATGTTATAGCTCTAGAATATTTTAGTTTGTGCTCAAGTTTAGAGCGATTACTACAGTCTAAAATGAAAAATTACTTGCTGGGCGTGGAGAATTAAGTTGCTGGGCGTAGAGGACTAGGTTGATTGAAAGATTACTTGCTGGGCGTGGAGAATTAAGTCCGTTCTAATAATTATTTGATTTTTGAAATTTATGGTCGTTTTCTTACCATCTCTTCAAAATGGCCTTTTCTTTGTGTGGTAATATTTATTTTTTTTTTTCATTAAAAAATAAAAGTTAGTTTTTAAAAATTATATATATATATATATATATATATATATATATATATATATAAATTATTTTAAATGACAAAATTACTTAAAATATTTTGAAATAATCGCAAAATATTATAGTCTATCTACAATAGATAGATTCTATTGTGGTCTATCGTAGATAGACAATGAAATTTTATTATATTTGTAAATATTTTGATTCATTTTTCGATATTTGAGAATATAAACATATTTCAACTAGTATAAATTTGTATTATCAACCCAAGGTCAAAAAATCATGTACTTCAGCTAAACAATTGGAGATGGTTGAACATAGAATTTAAAATTGAATTTAGATGATAAATTCTAAATTTAAAATTGTATACAATATTTTTTATATTGCATTTATAAATCATAAATTAATAGTTTTACTAAGTACTAACTAAGCCAAAATTTGAAAACTAAAAAAAATAGCTTTTGGAATTTAGCTAAAAATTCAACTATTGTACTTAGATGCAAATCATTATAAAAAATGGAGAGGAAATAAGCTTAATTTTAAAAACAAAAAATAAAATAGTTATCACAAAATATTATATCAAAATTTTTATGTTTCGATGTAATTCTCAAGGATTTTCGCTCCAAATAATTTTAGCTGAATCCATTTGATTCAATGAAATTAAAAACATAAGATATAATGAAGCAATTGACTATTGACAAACCAGGCTAAAAAAGAAACAGAAACCACTAACCTAAAAAAACAGCCAAAAATCTTGTTCATTTTCTGAAACAATATAAATGTTATAATTTGGCTAGCACTTGTAACATCATCATCATCCTCAATGTGCAATGGTTCAAAATAACTCAATAACTTACCAGTAATCACCACAAGAGCAGAATCCATTTCTAAAATGATGAAACCTTGTAGTGTCTCTCACAATAATCTCCCTTTTCTCAATGGCTGATATGAACTTGATTGCTCTATGACAATCCCCACAGACTCTCAAGTTTTTGAAAACTCGAATCGGCATCCCGGGCACCGTTTTGATCAATCCAAAAGCAATTGCCAGTTTCTCACTGTGCCACAGCAGTAGCTTCTCTTTGTGCTCTTCTTCTACATCATGCAGTGCAAATTCAAGGTCTGGAACATACCCTGCCAGCTTCATTTTCCCATCTAACTCATTTAGTTTCTTGTGAATGGAAGTCAGTTCTGGATGAACTCGATCACTTGATCTGAATTCATGAGTTACACTATTTATCTCAATCCAACTATAACCTGGTATTTTAACTACATTGTGTTCTTTCATCATCTTTCTCACTTTAGCCACTTGATCCCATTTGTTTGTCGCCGCGTAGATATTCGCAAGCTGAACGTATCCGGTGGCACTCGTGGGGTCGAGGTCTAACAAATTCCTGGCTGCAAATTCTGCTAGATCCAGGTTTTTGTGAATTCTACAAGCGCCCAAGAGGGTTCCAAAGATCGCAGCATGAGGCTTGAATGGCATCTCATTGATCAAACTTACAGCTTCGTTCAGCCGACCAGCTCGACCGAGAAGGTCGATTACACATGTGTAGTGGTCTGGTTTTGCTTCGATTCCAAATTCCTTCTTCATAGACTTGAAATATTGAACCCCAAGATCAACAAATCCGGCATGGTTACATGCCAATATGACTGCAACAAATGTAATCCAATCTGGTTTCATTGCATCATTTCTCATCTTGTCAAACAAATGAAGAGCTTTTCGACCTGCGCCGTGTTGAGCATAACCTGAAATCATGGCGTTCCAGGTAATCACATCCTTCTGTGGCATCTCGAGAAACAACTTCCAGGCACTATCCAGATCTCCACATTTACAGTACATGCTAATCAATGAAGTACAAGCAGTTGTATCTTTGGATAATGGAGATTTACTCACTAGTTGATGCATTTGCCTTCCCAAAGGCAAAGCAGACAAGTTGCTACAACCGAGAAGAACACTGCTCAAACTCGAAGGATTCGGGCTCACCCGAGATTCAATCATTGCCTTGAAAAGTTTGAGACCATCCTCCGCACGACAATTCTCAACATAACCTGCTATCATAGAGTTCCATGTGACCAAATTTCTCACAGCCATCCTATGAAATATCCTTTCAGCTAACTCCACCTTCCCAAACTTCATATACCCCGTCAGCATTGCAGTCTCTACAACCACACTCTTCATACACGCATTCTTATACAACTCCTCAGCTGCCTCCAAATCTCCATGTTCCACATATCCAGAAATCATAGCACTCCACGAGACGCCGTTCTTCTCAGGCATTACTGAAAACAAATCGAACGCTTCTCGCATTCGCCCATTCTGGGAAAACCCAGATATCAATGTATTCCAAGAGGCAATATCCTTGACAGGCATCCTGTTAAAGAAAGCCAAAGCAGCCTCAACACCGTAGTTTCTCAAATAACAAGCCAACATAATGTTATAAGATACAGAATCTGGTTTAGGAATTTTATCAAACAGTTCACGGGCTTCCTTCATTTTTCCAGCCACCTTCGTATATCCCGACAGCATTGAATTCCAAGTAACGGTGGTTCTAACAGGCATTTTGTCAAACACCTTATGGGCAGACTCTAAATTCCCAGATCTTACAAAGCTGGCAATTGTTTTATTCAACGAAACAACATCAGGAGTACTGTCAACATGAGGCTTGGGGATCATGTTATTGGGGGAAACCAAATGGGTTCTTTGTGGCGGGTGGATGGAACAAGCGATGGTAGACGATTCGTCATTGGAATCGACATGAAGGTTCTGGAAATGGGATTCGATGGAAACAAAATGGCGGAATAAAGGCGGGGGAAACAGGGCGTATGCCCTTGAGTTTCTAAAATTGATGATCATTTGTCATAGTTGAAATGGGTAAGTGGATAATACCATTTTCACAGCTTAATTTAAAGCTTTTATGGTCGATCATGGCAGATGCTGAAGATTCATCAAAATGAACAGCACAACACAACTCTTTGTTAGCTGGACGAACAAAACAAAGAGGTCAAAATTAATATATAAAAAAAAAAAAATTTTGAAAAACACCTTTCGTTTCTATATTGTTAGAGAAGTAATGATTTAGTGCCTAAACTTTAGTTGGTAAAGATTTTAGTCTTTGTATTTTTTATTTTGTAATAATTTAGTCTTTGAACTTTAGTATATAACAACTTAGTCCTTGTACTTTCAAATATGTAACAATTTAATTCTTAAAAGTAAAAAAAAATAATCAAAATTATATGTCAATTTTTATTATCTTATGATGTAGGCTATGTATTTTGTATAAATAATGTCTCTAATTAGTTTATTGGTTTATTTATGCAAAAAATCTTATAAAATTTTAACACTAACTTTTAGAATAAGGACTAAATCGTTACAAACTTTAAAGTATAAAAACTAAATTGTTACATAGTTAAGTCCATGGACTAAATTATTGAAAGTACATAGACTAAATTATTACATATCAAAGTTCAAAACCTTAATTGTTACTTTTATGAAAGTTTAGGAATTAAAAGTGACTTTTAATCGAATAAAATAAAAAGAAAAAAAATATACTCAATTATTTCTTTTATTACATTTTCGAAGTTCAAGAGTTAAGTTGCGAATTTTCAAAGTCTAGAAATACACTTTTAGGAATATTCCTCATAATTTGACTAATAGTATTTTAAAATATAGGGACAAACCTACACTAAAATCTAAGAGTATTTTATACAAATTAATTAGTAAAAAATGAGGAAAACAAAATAAGTTGTTGTTTAAAAGTATAAAAGAATTACGAAATGAAAATAAATTATGTTGCATAAAAGTATTTCAAATATTTTAAAGTTATGAATCATTTAAAGTTTAGGAATATACTTAGAAACATGATTTTTTTTAATAATGTTATTTTAATAAATAATATCAAAAATAGGGTAGAGAGAAAAGAAATGACAAAAATAGGTGGAAAAATCATGGACGGGGTACACAATTTTAGGAAATCGTGGACGGAGTCCACGATTTCAATCCGGTCAAACCTTCCTGCCACGCTGTCTGTCGTGCTCGCGCTTGGAGCATGCCTGCCAAATGGCAGGGATAAGAATCGTGGACGAGGTCCACAATTACCAAAATCGTGGATTGGGTCCACAATTTCCGCCTCTTTAAACATCCGACCCCCCTTTCTTCTTCCACACATCCTCTCCTCCTCACTTTTCTTCCTTCACCCGAGATCAGTTCTTCCGGTCACCGTTGTCGCCGTCGTTCGTTCTAGCTGTCTCCACTGTCGTCCCGAGCTCTCACCAAGCACTAGAAGGTTGACTCTTACTCTTTTAACATTGTATAATATTGTTTAAATTTATGATTTTTTTTTATAAAAATAAGATTATAGTATTATTTAGATTTAGATTTTTTATTACTTTTTACAAGGATAACCGTGGACCCTGTCCACGACTTTGTAAAATGATTTTTAAATTTAGTTTATGTGATAATATTGTTTAGATTTAATTTATAAGATTTTATGTGATAATATTGTTTAGATTTTATGTGATAATATTGTTTGGATTTGATTTATATTTAGTTTTGTGGTTTTTTTCTTCTACATAGCCACCCTCCGTCGTTTCAGCTGTCTCAATCGCTGCCCCAATCCCTCACTGACTATCAAAAGATAGTTTCTTTCTCTTTCAACATTATATAAGATTGTTTAAATTTATGTGATTTTTTTAAGATTTATTGTGTATTTTATGTGATATTAGACTGTAGATTTAGATTTATAATTATTTTATGTATTTTTTTTAGATTTATTGTGTATTTTATGTGATACTAGACTATAGATTTAGATTTATAATATTTTATGTGATTTGTTTTAGATTTATTGTGTATTTTATGGATATTTATATTTAGATTTATAATTATTTTATGTGATTTTTTCCAGATTTATTGTGTATTTTATGTGATATCAGACTGTATATTTAGATTTATAATTATTTTATGTGATTTTTTAAAGATTTTATTGATATTAGATTGCATATTTAGATTCATAGTTATTTCATGTGATTTGTTTTTAGATTTATTGATATTAGATTGTATATTTAGATTTATAATTATTTTATGTGATTTTTTCTTAGATTTATTGATATTAGATTGTATATTTAGATTTATAATTATTTTATGTGATTTTGTTTCCACATAGTAAGTGTTTTTAGCATATTCTATTTTTTTTTCACATATTGTATATTATTTGAATCTAGTTTTCATTTGGAGCAATGAATTTATGTGTTTTTTCACATATTTAACAATACAATACTTTGGACAACGAAGAGGAGAAATCAGTGAGGCACTAGATCGTGGCAATGTGTATATGGAATATGCTACCAAAAAATTGAAAAGATGGGAAAAACGAGCCGTTGCACATACTGTGAAGTCCATTGATAGGGAGACCCAAAGTTTTGAAATCGAAACCGGGATAAGTATAATTTCTCCCTATAAGGAACAACAGACACAAGTTATGAGCCTGCAGGAGAGAACACGTTCTTGTAACAAATGGTAGTCTTTCAACATTGCAATTTGTAATTCCATGCATTTGTCACATGTACACTTTATTGACGAATGTTATAAACTGTCTGAATACAAAAGATGTTATGAGTCTCGCTTCCACCTTACACCACACAAAGACTACTAGTCAGAAGTATCATTTCAAACAACTCATCCTAATGACAATTTGTTAAGAGAACATGACAGCCCTAAAAGTTCTCGAATTAATAATGAGATTGATTGGCACGAATATGATGTAAAAGTTTGTTGTAGCATAACAAACGAACTTGTCCAAATCGATCCAGTGGCGCTTCATCTTCGGGTCATAAATGATTATTATTGTAATGAACTTTCTTTGTTGTAATTGTAATTTTTATTTTCATGTTTTAGTTGTAATGAACTTTTTATCTTGCAATTGTAATGAATTTTGTATTGTAATGAAATAATTTTGAATGATCATTTATGTTTATTAAATTGCACTATCAATTATGGACCCTGATTCTTCTAATCCGGTGCAATTGTATCTACAACCAACCCATTGTTTGTAATCAGTATGGAATACTCAATCTACCGTAGTTTTGGGATGCCGTAGGAGAGAGCATGTAGTGGATCGTAGTATAATGTTAGACCCCCGGATTGTACCCTACTTAGAACAAGCTGATTTTCTCGGGGTTGCACAAATTGAGTTTATTCAGCTAGATTGACATCTTATTACTGCTTTAGTGGAGCGATGGAGACCGAAAACCCATATGTTTCACATGTCTGGTGGAGAGTGTACCATTACATTACACTCCAGTTTGGGTTACCTATTGATGGAGAACCTATAACCAGATCGTTGGTGTACGACTGTGAAGATTTTTTGGGTGTTCGACCCTAAAATGGAAAGGCTCTAGGTTGAGTATTCCTTGGTTGTCCTCCCACTTTACAGAACTATCTAATATTACCATACAGAGGTATGCACAGGCGTATATCATGCAGCTCATTGGGGTAGTGCATGTCTTGCATGGCTATATAGAGAATTATGTTGGGCTAGTACTGCAACTGCTTTAGAGATAGCAGACCCATTAATATTATTGCTAGTATGGGCTTATGATCGGTTCTGCACCATTGCACCACAAGTTAAGCTACCGTCTCCTGATCATTTTATTGGACGTTCACTCAGTGCCAGGTATTACAGTTCTTACGTCTACATTTCATACTAAATTTATATAATAAACCATTCTAATTATATTACATGCATATGTAGATGAAGCGGTATTCTAGCAGCCTCTAAGCATTCTGCAAACATGCTACTAGTATACAAATTATCATTTGATTGACTAATGCACACTCAGGTAAGACCATATATATTTTATTAAAAAAATAAATGCTGCAAAATTGGGTTCTACAAATTAACTTTTTTTAATTTTAGATCAATTGGACGTCGTACACAAAAGAGATCATGGCATCGTTGCCTGATTACTGCTATAATGGTGTAGACACCTGGTCGCCCAAACCGAGTGTTAAGACAACGGTGCCACCAATTTGTTATATAGGCCGTGACCTGTACTAAATTGATTTAAGGGGTAAGCATGACCAGGATTGGCGACGAATTCATGCAAACCATTTATCCTATTGGCGAGCACATTGTGATCATTAGGTACGAGGTGACGTAATAGATGGACCAATTGTATCATATGACTATTGTCACACCCCCTCCCAAGTTTATCTACATACCCTGAAAGGAGATGTGAGGACAATATACATCGCCCCTCTTGTGACGCATACCATCCGTCCCTTCACACACATTTTGAACTGTTCACCATGTAATCTCCACATTCTAAAACATATTAAACATCACATATGGAAAAGTATATATAAGCCAAAATGAAATTTTCTCAACTCTTTTACATGTCCTTACACAACCCATAGTTCAACCCCTAGTAATTGTACATACATATCTACATGCCACCTAATAAAGGTTTAACAGACAACTGACACTTCAACAAGTCGAATTATTCAGAGTCTCGAAGCTTAAGCAGGGCGAGTGGGAGTAGACAAAGCACCAGAAACGTCCTTGCTACCTGGAGGGGAAAGTAAACATTGAAAACATGAGCTAAAGGCCCAGTGAGTGACAATTTTAACAAATCATTTTAGTTCGAAAATCATCAGTAGTAAAACTATGTTCAACATTAAGCATAAAACATATAATCACTTCAAATACATTGATTAAAACAAACTTAATTGCCCTTATCACTTCATACGTGATTTTCAGCAAATCATAAGAAAACAGTTTAAGTGCAGTACTTTTCCCTTAGTTGAAGTGGAGCAAGACTCAACACCCCAACGTCGAAAACATATAAGGCTCGATGCGGAGCAAGACTCAACGCACCAGCATATAACTTCTATGTGCACATAGGACTATGGCGGGTTGCCCAAGTACCTTCTCCATGTCCTTCAGTACTGGGTCCCGAGGAAACTCACATGCCTTCTCATGTCTTTCAGCATTGAGCCTCCTCTAAAACATTTTCCTTTTTAAAAGCAACATTTTATACAAATCGTTCGTATACAAATCGTTCATAAAAATACAGGGCAATTATTATATCAATAACATTTCTCAAACATGCTTCTCAATAACTTTAAGAACATAAATATGCTTCATAAATCATTTAATCACAGATTCACATTTCATTGGAAAGCCGAACTATCATGTTCAACAAAATCATTTTAAAATAAAAGAAGTGTCACTCACTACTCTTTCTAGGCCCTGAATGGATTATAAGCCTTTCCTATCTCTTCTTGGCCTGAAACAAAGATTTTCCCTTGTTATACTTCTTTTCCATTCACAAGAACATAAACAACAACTTATCATATGCTCAGTGTTTATAGCACATCATGTGGTTAAGCTTTCATTAGTTTATTCTCAAGCCTTAACTCTAAAGCTATAATTACAAGTTGTCCCTTACCCTTCTGCTATACCTTGATTTCCAAGAACACCTTACGTGCAGCTCACTTGCTGTTATATCAACACTTGAGCCTTAGTTTCTCCTTAACAAAGCTGACTGTTACAGCTTGATGTCTCTACTTAATCCCTGCTAAAAACGCATTTCCAGCCCATATTAAGACTTCTTCTTTTCTACGAACTTGTAAAGAATTAAGTTCCACAGCTTACCTCAAAATTTCAGGGCTTAACTCTTTTTCGTTCTCCAGTTATGCCAAAATTACTCCGCATTGCTCCGGATTGCATAGAAGTTCTGTAGTTACTGCTTTTACCTAAAGATTCATGTGATAAACTTCGGTTTCAGCTTAACCATCCTGCATAAGAATTGTTAGGAATTATGTCAACTTACTAACCTCAAAATTTCAGCCTCAAACTCGGCTTCCTTGAGTCGTTCTACTCCAAACATCGACCACTGTTTAGTCTGTGCGTCTGCAATCAATCCTCTGTTCCAGCTCGGATTTGAGCACCAAAACATGTAGAATTTCGCCCAAAAACTATAAGAACACCTTCCTCTTCCTTCTCTGGTGGTTTCTCTGAAAGATGGAACTAACTTAAGTTCTCGAAATGTCTAAAAATAATTAAATTCACCTATATATATACTGCCGACTTATCCCTCACAAGTACCAAGATGATAATGCCGACTTACCCCTCACCGTAGGTTGGAGCTGGTCTTTCCTTCGACGCAAGACACTCATGTCTATGTTCTCCTCCAGCGTCTTCAGCAACTAACCATTCCCAACGCATGGTGTTCTCGGCGCCTCTTACTTCCGACGCATACAACATAGTCACTCACATCACTAGCTTCATCGCGTCAAGACCATTCTGTCTTGGACGCAATGTGACTTCAGCGCATGGCTATCTTCGACACATGGTAACCTCAACGCATGGCTGTCTTCGGCGCATGGTGACTTCAACGCATGGTTAAATCATATTTCTCCCCGCCAATGATCACTTTTCCTTTGATGTGCCGACTACCTCATCTCACAACCCTTCTTGATTCAATCAACAATGCATGGTTCCTCAAATAATTCAGCTTCCCGCTACTTTCACCAACGCATGGTCTTGGCCACCACTTAATTAAAATTTTACTCTACTTCTTGGCTACTTCTCCACTAGCAACGCATAACCTTAATCGCATTGCTCTCCCTAACACTTGGTTTTACAAATCGGTGCTTACAACTATCTACCTTGGTATGACTCAATCACAAGACGATATATCATACCAGAGGGCACTTATTATTATGAATTTTATTATTTATTTTATTCAATTTTGTTGTTTCCATATTATTTTAGATTTTTTTTTCTTTTGTCCATACAAAATAATTTTGTTCGGGATGTACAACAATATTCATTGCAACATAATTTACCAGAGCTAAGTTCGACGTGTAATCAATGTGTTGTAAATATCGAAGATATCGTCCAACAGACACGTAGACTTAATGCTGCTGACACTAATAGAAGATGCATTTGTCGTCGACGTCAACGACAACAGGCCAAGAATGTTACGGAGAAACACATTGACCCAGAACCTCAAGGAGATATCGCATCGAGTTCTGGCCATCAAAATGGGTATTATACACATGATGCATTTCCATCTGTTGTCACCCGACATCAATGATGTAATTCATCATCAAGACCACTATGAGGTTCTTGTACCTTGTCGTGGCCGACGTGAGAGAAGACATCCATCGTGTGACACATCAGTTGTATTTAAGAATATTTATCATTATTACGCTTATTATGTGTCAAACTTTATACTTTTCATGTTTAAATTGAAAAACCTAATTTTATGTTATTCTTTTAAAGAATATTTAATGTTTGATTATTGAATAGGATGGGGCTATAATTATACGCAGGATATAGATATCAATTCGGATATCATTTGGATTAGAAGAAAGAAAGAAAAAAAAAAGAGGGGACTCGTGGACCCAGTCCACAAGTTGGTTCATTGTAATCATAGGTCGGGTCCACGACTTCCTTGACATGGCATGCTGTGGCAATCTTTGACTGGGACCATGGAAATCGTGGACCCAGTCCACGTTTTTCCTTTAATAATCGTGGACCGGGTCCACGATTTCAGCACCTATTTTTGGAATTAGTTTCCCCCCCCCCACCCCCACCTATTTTTTAAATATTGTTTTCTTTTTATGTTATTTTCAGAATATATTTAGGCACTACCCTATTTTTGTCATTTAAAAAAAAATTATTTGTAAAAAAAATCCTAGAAACATGCATTAGGTTAGGAATGTTTTATAACTTAGACTAATAAAAAGATTAGATATATCATAAAGAGGTATTTTGTATAGTTTGAGAATAGTAATAGTAGTAGTAATAATAATTAAAAAAAAAAAGGAAAATAGTTTAAAATTTTCCTTAAAATGATTAAAACAATAGTATGATAATAATAAAATGGGAAAAAAATGTGCATTATTCCGTTGCCGGGACTTGAACCCGGGTCTTTCGGGTGAGAGCCGAATATCCTGACCAACTAGACTACAACGGATCACTGCGAGCAATATGAAATTGTTTCTAATTATTAGATAACCAGTTAACTTTAGTAACACCATTTTTCATGAGTTAATTAATTTAGACCGTTTATTTGAATTATCATTGAAAATCGTTCATACATCAATTCTAATCGTTTGCTTATTTAAAATGATTTTTAAGTAAGTCTACACGTGTCTAAGGATTGATGATGCATTGAGAAGTTTAGAACTTTATTATATACCTTTCAAAGTATGGAAACTAATTAGATACATATTGAAGGTCAATAACTTATTAGACATAAACCATAAAGATTATGGTTGTTTGATGACCATTTGGTTTTGAATTTTTTTACTTTTAAAAATAAAGCAGTGAAGGTCAAGATTCGATTCAAGCCCAAGTCCAACAAACTTAAGACGTTTGAATTTAGGTCGAACCGACCCAACCTTCAACGATCAGACCCATAATCCAATTCTTATGCCTAACTCATTCCATTGAAGTTTTGGAAGGTGTTAGTGTAGATGTCACTTTCTAATTTCAAAGTGTTGTTCTTTTTATATGTTAAATTATGTTTGTTTTTCCAACAATTTTGTTTGGTTAGTTTCGTACCGTCTTTAACACATCTGAATTCTATACAAAATTTCAAAAACAAACTCAAATTTTCTAACATTTGGTTTTTTTTAGTTTTCCTTATTGGTTTTTTCAACATTTTAAAAAAGAAGTAATAAAACTGGAAATTAGATAATACAACTTAACTAATTAAAAGAAATTAGATGTATCATAAAGGGGTATTTTGTACAATTTCATGATAATATAAAATAGGCTAAATTATACAAAGTATCCCTAAACTTTATACTTTGTATCAAAAATAGGTTTGAAAATGATAAAACAAAAAATAATATTCTATTGCGGGAACTTGAACGTAAATCTTTTGGTGAGAGCTGAATATCCAAACCAACTAAATTATGGAAAACTACTTAGATTCCTTGATCGAAGTTCTGAATGAAATGAGGTTAATTCACTTAAGACTTTGCATTCTATTCTTAGCCCTGCTTCTTACCTAGAAACTAGTCTTTGCTTTTATAGTCTTTATCCCTATTGGGACTGTTCCGTAAAGACAAAATCAATGCACCGTACTATACCGGCAGAACTTCCCCAAAACGAGGTAGATAATTTTCGCTAATGAAAAATGAATACAACCAATTCTTGGCAATAAGGTGAAAATAAATGTATAATTATTAAGTAAAAGAAGGAAAATATGTACATAAATAAAATGTAAAGCGATATTTTATTGGTAAATAATAGTTAGTTCTTACAGAGGCAATTACTGTATGGTCCAATATCACTAACTTCTATCATGCACTTTCTTTGGTCTTATTTGGAACAAGCTTTATTAATTTTACAAATTTGTGACTTAACAATGGTTTTTTTTTCTTCTTCTTTTTAAAGAGATAGTATATATATATATATATATACACACACATATACTATCAGTAGAGAGATACACAGAATCTAACAATAATAGTATTTTTCAAATAGAATTTTGGAGATTGAGGATTCTTTAAATACAAATTAACAACTGAAGAATTATGCAAACATATTCCCATGGAAAAAGGAAGTTAATTCTTGACTTAATAGATTTTGAATTGTGAATTTGGTGAATTAATTATAGTGCAATTAATGGAGTTGTTAGATTAATTACAGTGCAATTAGAGAAGCTATTTAGGATTGAAATTAAATACAACTTTGTCCCCCACTAACATTAGAATTGTTGGAACCATCACGATACATGGTTAAACAAGAAATATTATATTCAGAATTAGGAAAAAACTTAGATTGGATCAAATCGATAAAATGATTAAAAAATATGTTCACAATGACAAAAATTTCAATAGCCTGGAAGGCATGATAATTATTCTTTTCATTCCACATACCATTGAACAAAACCTTTAATTGTTGATTAGCTATAGCAATGAGAGAGATTAAGAATAATGACACTCAATTGAGAGTTGATTATGGTCGTTTTGTAGTCTAATTTTAATGAAATATGAGGTTGATCTCGTTGATAAAGATAAGCATTTATGAACTAAATACTATATTTCATGTTGAAAATGAAATTATAACAAAAATATAATGATAAAGCCAATTTTGAAAATAAGAAGAATTGGTGAAAAACGAGATAGATCTATCCTTCTTCATCATGTTTAAAATGAAATTCATCAAAGATAATGATAAAAAAAATTTATAAATTCTTTAAAAGAAAATTAATTATAATAAAAATATTGATAAAAACGATCTCAAAATTGTATGATCAAAGTTAGCATCAATTATAAAAAGTAATATAATATGAGATTTCAAATTCAAATCAAAATTTGAAGATAGAAAAATTCTTTGGATATGAAATTGGAGGGTTTTTAAACTAAAAACCAAAATTGATATAAAAAATATCCGCATGGAAGGAGGAAATTCATCCATCCACACTGAATATCCGAAAGCAAACCGAAACAACTAGAATTGTGTATTTGATTAATTAATTACAATATAATTAACAAAATTTGTTGGATTAATTAAAGTGCAATTAAAGAAGTTGTTGAGGCATTTTTTTTATTAAGCAAAAAATATGGATATACGTGCCTCGTACTCATTTTGCTATAATTCAAAACAATTTTGTATTTTGTTATTTTTTCAAATAAAAGTGTAATTAATGCTATAGAATTGAATTTTCTCGATCGTTATCTTTCAAACTATCCGCTTGGATGAAAATGAGTTAAAGTTTGATGTGTAGAAGTTGTTCAATCAAATAATTATGATCTACTCTAAGTTAGGTTTCTCAATAATCTTTGGTTCCTATGGAACACGAACATAATTTTTATTAAATGTTATATGAGTTATATGATTGTAGCTCTAGATGTAAGGGTGTTCAAAAATTTCAATGACCTGAAAAACATAATCAACCCAACTTGTTTGGGTTGGGTTATTGATAAGGTGCAAGAGCACGCTTGAAGTAATAACATCCCCAAACTGGGTATTGTTTTCAAGGAATTATCTATTCAATTCTACTAACTGTTAGACAATCGTTAACTTTATTTAGGGAACCAAACTTGATGAATTGTGAACAATAAAATAAAGAAAACAATAAATGATTGAACTAGAGATTCACTTGGCAAGAACGCCCTAGGGTATTGATTTCATTCAACAAAGTCTTTGGACTTGAAAAGTTTTCATTTAACTAATTTAATTTATTCACTTAGGCTTAGAAGTCTAGATTTCAAGTTTCCTCTTTCGAGTTCAACCCTTTCTAATGTCTAAAAGTCAATTCATTTTCATGCAATTGAATCTAATATACATAGCATTAAGTCTCTTCTTTTTAGCCTCTTACAATTTCCCAACGTCTCATGCATAATTCATTGTTAGTTGATCATACTAATTTTGGTTAATAAATCTCTCCCTCAAGTAGAATTAAAAATCCTAAAACAATCAAATGGTCATCAAGCATTCAACTGAACAAGCACAAACATGATAAAAGGCAAATATAAGTCAATCAATTAAACTAACGAAGAATCATTCATAAACAATGTTGAACTTGATCAAACCCTAGAACTAAAGAAATATTTAGCCACACATATTCAAATTACAAGCCCTAAACATGTGGTACAGAAAGATAAAAGTAAAGATCAAAGAGAAAAAAGAGTTATTTGTCCATCCATTCCGCTGCAGGCACCGAAACAATGTCTTCATCTCTATCCAACTTTGATCAACTCCACCATTAAGCTCTGAAAATCCCTAAGTGATCCCAAGTCGAACTCCCATTCAAATGATATGGGAGTCGACGTAGTGCAGTGGTGCTGCCCTGTTTGGCCCTCTCGGTTTTGTTGCGCCAAGCAGGATGTCATGACACGCAGTGCTGCCTTTACTCTACACTTTTTAGCCCCTTTTGACATCTTCTTTGCCATATGTCAAACTTTGACCTATTGTAGGGATAAGTTTGTCATTTTACATCACATTTGACTTGTCTAGGTCCATTTTCTCATTTCCTATATAATTAATATATTCAAAGAACTCATTTGAACACTTAAACCAACCAAAATCTAACCCTAAGAGAGCACTTTTTAGTAGTTTTTAGTTATCAACTCATTTGGGGTGCGTTCGGTTCAAATAAATGAATATTTTATAAGTTGGGTTGTTTCATGAGTTTACCTAAAATAACTCAAACCAACCTTAACTTATTATTGTTTTTAAAAAGTATGGTGTTTTTACTTATGATACAATTATTTTTAAATATATTTATTTTTATTTTATCTTATTTTATTTCATGATTTTTTGGTTAATTTTTTCTCCAACAACTCCTAAAATAATTTTTTTGTACTTTGGAAAGAAAATTTCTATAATATAAACCAAAATTGAGTTATTAATTTTAATTCAATATATGAAAATAATGAAAGAAAATTTCTATAATATAAAATTTTTATATATTAACATTTATTCTTTTTTGAACAAAAATTTAAATAAATGACCCGACTAACCTGAACCAACCCAAATATTTTGTGGTTAGGTTGGATTGGATTCATTATTTAATAAGGGTTATTTGGGTTGAAGAAATATAACCCGAACAATCAGTTAGGTCTAAATGTGCTTCAACCCAACCCACAAACACCTCTATCTAGATGTCTCTTACCTTTAGGCGTGATTTATTGTATCTCAATACTAAGTAGAAACTAGAAAGAGAATGATGGGAGCACCCAACAATCTTAGGATTTAAACGTTTTAACAAAGTTGTAGGTTAGTAATTAAGTGTGTATTATTAGCCAAATACAGATTTATTTTTGCAACCGAGATATTAACGATTTCTGCTCATATACTAATAATGAAGGTATTTTTTAACTTTTTTTTAAGTTAAGAGTATTTTTTAAACAAAACTTTAACGATTTTAGCAAGAATATTTATTTTTGGACTCTTTTTGAAAATTTAAAGATATTTTTGAAACTTTTGAAAGTTCAAAGTATTTTATATATTTTATATAAAGTACAAAATTCAACCATATTTTTTTTATAATTTAGCAAAAAAAAAAAAATCCCACTATAAATTTCTAATTCATTTAAATATTTATTTGGTTGTGGACGACCTTTAAAAGTGATTATGCTAATCATGGACATGTATTGGTGTTTCTCTTAGTTCAACACTAGATATTTTTTTGTCAATCAATTGAAAGTTTTTTTTTTTTCTTTTTTAATAATTTATGTTTCAAGCGTTTCTTTCTAAAAAGGTTTTTAATCAATCAAACTTTTTCAAAATGCTTTTTATTTTTTAATATTTTTAGTATTACTTTTTGATTATCTAAAATCACTTAAAAGAAGATTTATTGGCACACTTTAAATTAGCAATATTTTATGTGCTTTACAGGAAAAGTATTTTTGTTTTAATATATATATTTTTTCAAAAGTTGCTCCAAAAGTACTATTAACATCATAGAAAAATGACAATGAGAGATATTATTATTTACTTTGACACTCTTGTGAAAGGAAGGAAAAACTAAAATGAACATACTTCAATTGGCATAGCGTTTATACTATAAATTTCAAAGACACAAGTTTAATTCTCTCATCCCACATATGGTTAAATATATATATATATATGTTTATTACAAAATTTATATTGTTAATCTTGATTTTTCCTATTTCTCAAAGATGTATAATCAATTAAGTTTTACTATTAAATTTAAATTTAAACTTCCACTTCATAATTATCTTAAATTAATTAATATACATTAACGCCAATAAATAATGTAACGACCCGACTTTTACAAACTAATCGGATCATTACTCAATACATGCCAAACTTCAAAGAACGACACTATGTTGAATAGTGAAGAAGGATCAAAGTTTTTCAATAAAAATTTCTACTTATATTAATTCAAGAAAATAACATTATAATAAGTATAAAAGAAAATTTTGGTTCGGGGTACCCCTAAAAATCAATAAAAGAAACTGCATGAATGAAAAATTCACATAAATAAATAGACAAGTCTCAAAACAGAATTAGACAGTTGAACACAATTTTAGTAAAAACATGCATCACTACGCGGAAGCTACTACGGGTCCCATGATGCTATCAAGGATTCTTCTTGTCATTCGCCAGCACATTCCTTCCTTTACCTGAAAAACATATAAGATGAAAGGTTGAGTAATTATATTACTCAGTAAGTGACCCCACTACCGGAGTCGGGCTAGGCACCTAGGTCCTTTAGGTGCATCAAACCTGAGACATGCATATCTATCATACTCCTATAGGGGAATGTTTATACCCGCCCACCGTTGGTTATGGATGCCCACAAATCTCTAGAGCCCCGAAGAAAACTCTTACCTCTAGTGATCCCAAAGGAACACAAACCTCTAGTGCACTCGAAAGAGCACAACCTCTAGTGAACCCGAAGGAACACAACCTCTAGTGAACCCGAAGGAACACATCCTCTAGTGATCCCGAAGGAACACAACCTCCTGTGAACATCCAACCGACGTAGGGGAGTTACCACAACCCATCATACATGATCAATCAAATTCACACTCCTTCCATTCCATGAATTCATACATTAACAGTACTGTTCATAAATATCTCATAGTATAAGCTTATACACTATCAAGCACATACAACTTAAAGACATGAAAATTTCATACAAGCATCTTAAATCATACGTGGCTTTGGAAATCTACTACATCATGGCAACTAAACATAAGGCCCGAAGGCGGTTCAGGTAGTAAGATCACTTACCTGAGGGTTGATCCATAAAGCTAACCACACTGCAACCTTTGCAAAAATTCCTGAACAAACTGGGAATAAAATCCTCTAACTTATGTTATTCATCAAGCCCGACCTATCATAAGCAAATTCAAAATTTGTTCGAGGAAGTCCTTACCCGAACGTGACCAAACTCGCAGTTTCCTTCGAACCTACGGACTAAAACAATCGCTGACCACCTATTAAGATTTACCAATTAATTCGTATTCTCAAATAATTGCCAAAATATGCCACTAACCTACTCAGGGTTGAGATACTTACTTAGGGAGTACTGAGCGATAGCGAAAACCGAGCGAGAGAGCGAGAGTTGAGCGAGAGAGCGGGAGTCGAGCGAGAGAGCGGGAGTCAAGCGAGAGAGCGAGAGTCGAGCGAGAGAGCGAGAGCCTAAGAGCCAGCGAGATCAGCGAGAGAGCGAGGGTCCGAGAGTGTGAGAGCGTGATCCTAGCGTGGAGAGCGTGATTTCCTAGTGTGAGAATGGGAGGAGCATGAGTCGGCGAGATCAGCAAGAGAGCTAGAGAGCGAGAGCCACAGGAGAACGTGAGAGAAGCGACGGAGAGGGAGAGATGGCGACGGAGAGGGAGGGAGATGGCGGCAGAGAGGGAGAGAGATGGCGACGGAGAGGGAGAGAGATGGCGGGGCAGAGGGAGAACGGAAGAGAAGGGAGGCGGTGGCGGCGACGAAGGCGGCGGAGAGGGAGTGAGGAGAGAGAGTGGCGGCGGAGAGGGAGAGAGAGAGCTTTTCTCTTTTTTTTTTTCTTCTTTTCTTGACTACACGTATATCGAATGGGGTTTAAAATAAATCCTAATTCCTTCCCCTCCTTAGCCCATTAATTCCAATTTTTCCCTTTTTGTTTTCCCAACAAAATAAAATCTTCTTTACTAAATCCATTTATTTTGTTTTATTTGCCCCAAAGTAAGCTATTTTTTGCCAATTCCCAACAATTTCCTTAAATCCACCTAAAACTCGCCAACCTCTATAAATGCAAATTTTAAAACTTTCCTCCTTAAACTAAATAAATACATAAATACATATCAATAAATATAATTTCCTTTTCATGCATAATGACTTAAATTTACTTAATAGGAGGATTTACCTTAATGATTTGGATTGTAACAATTAAAGAGTTGTTTCCAAATATAACAAAATGAGTCAAACTATTTACAAATATAGAAAAATTTTAGTGATAATTAATGATAGAAAGAGTCGATAAGAGTCTATCAGAATCTATCACTGATATTCTTCTATATTTGTAAATAGTTTGATATTTTTTCCATTTATATAATAATTTTCCAAAACTAAAAGTTAATATTTAATTAAAAGCTAGATGCTAAAGTGCAAATATTGAAACTTGGAGACTAAATTGAAACAAAACTCAAATCTCAAATATAAAAATTATAACATTTTGAGATCTAGAGTCTAAATTGAAATCGAATCCAAAATTTAAAGACTAAATTTGTAACATTTTGAACCTTAGGAACTAAATGGAAATTGAAGCAAAACTCATAGACCAAAAATGTATTTTTCTCTAAAAGAATGCTATTCTTAAACTCATTCACCATCATTCTTCTAAGGGAAATTATTATAAATATGAAAATATCAAACTATTTACAAATATAGAAAATTTTCACTATTCTATTAGCGATAGATGCGATAAACTTCTATAGCTCAAGCGATAAAAATCTATCGGGGTCTATATCTCAAGCGATAGAAATCTATTGCGGTCTATCGCTGATAGACATAAAATTTTTTTATATTTATAAATAGTTTGACTCATTTTACTATATTTAAAGACCGTTTTAACGTGTAATGATAATAAAGTTTTAACTTTGAAAACAATAAATTAGATAAAAATTGAGATTGGAAATTTCATGCAAAGGAAAAGGCATTAAAGAAAGGTCCCTTTTGGGGAGGGAAACCAGCAAAGTTTGCTCCCTTCAATAACTACATTAATCATTAGAGTGTATGGTTAGAACTTTGAATCATTAAAAATCCACATGACACATATATACACACATAGAAATGAAACTAAATTATTGTATCAACTTTATTATTTTTCTTTAGGATAATGTATAAACTTTATTTTAGTCACATGTATGGGTCAGTAGTGTTACAAGCTTGCATTAAAAAAAAATGTATATATAGTTTGGGAAATTAAAAATTTTTACAATCATATCATAAAATCTTAGTTCATTGAAAATAATGAGTTGTTTAACTTTACCATCTTTTTATCTTTTCTATGGAACTCTATTTACAACCATGATGATTTATAGGTACGATATCCTTTTAGATTCCATTTTCGTTTTTTTTGGGTTTATTGATTCTTAATGAATATTAAATCAAGTTTATCTTTCTATTTATTTTGTATTCGGATTTTGGGTTTAAAATTGTAAAAGAAAGGCTTGGACATACAACTTTTTTGTAGAAAAAAAACTTTAATAAATACTACTATATTATATTTTAATCTCATTTTATTCTTGTTAAAATTTTCAAAATATATATAGTAAATCAGAAATCATACAATACTGAACCTATATAAAACATGTTTAAGTAGTTTAGATTCAATTAAATATTTAATTAGTAACTTCAACTATTACTTATTTTTTATAAGGATATGTATGGGAGATTGGAATGTAACGAGTTTGTAATGGGTTGTAATCTCAAGCTAACATTTGGATTGAGAGCTTTGGGTTCGGTTTGTAATCCATATTACATTCCTTATCCATCGTTTTCAACCCAATGCTACTTCTCATCTTTTCCATGTTTTTTACTCTTCACAATTTCATTCCGACATCGATTTTAACATTTTATCGTAATTCTAATTACATTCCAGACTCCTAAATAAGCTTTAATATTTAAATATGTTACCCAAAAAAAATGTTTTTTTTCCAAAGGAACCTCTAGTTTTCATGCACTAACCAAACACTTTTCATTTTCTTACTCATACAACTTTAATACCCTAAGTACCTATGCCTCACTTGCATAAAGCTACCAAAGACCAAAAACTCCCTTTTAGGAATTTATTTATACAATTTAGGTAACTAAATCAAAATAACTAATATCCTCTTAGTAATGGTGTTGGCTAGCTACAAGTTAAGTTAATAGTTTGTTTAGAAATTGCTTTGAGAATTATAAATTTTTTTGGTAAATTTTCTAAAATAAATTGAGCTTGAATAATAGTTTTTTTTTTTTTTTAATTGATTGTTGGACTATCAACTTTTAAAATAATAATTTTAAAATATATATATATACATACACATACATGTATATTAGTTTAATCGGGCGGGGTGGAGATTTGGAATCGAAGGGTTTTTTTAATCCCTAAAATAGTGTTTTACCTTTGAAATTCCTGTTTTTTTTTTCCGAAGGTTTGAACATTTGAATTTCAGAAAATAGATTTGTCATATCTTAATAAGTTACGTTGAACTTAAATTTAATATATTAAAAGAGATTACTAATACTTCAATCAATTCAACTAGACTTATACTTACAATTACTTACAATTTAAATTAGGTGAAATAACATCACTTTTTTCCAAGTAATATCTACACTTCACATATATTTCATAATTTTATTTAATTTTTGACCATATAACTAATTTTTAGAATAATATAACACATTCTTGGGGCAATAATTAAGTTTTAAATATTCTCAACCAACGAAAAGGTCAAAAAGTTCGATCTCAAAAAGAAAATAAATAAATAAATAAATAAAAATTGAATTCTTGTGGATCCTTCTAATCATAGGATTTAATTTTCGTTGATATGTCGCTATTTTCCTCGATATTTCTACATATTTATGAGTTTTTTTTTTTTTTAACTCTACGTATCTATAAGTTCAACATTGATAAAAGAAGTAAATCAATATTTTTCTTATATTATTAAAAAAAAATCTTGCAACATTAAAAAAAAGCAACAAAATATATTATAATATCAATAATAGACATTTTAATTTGTATAAAATGTCCAAAATGTTTATTTATTATTCTAAACATTTTTTTACAATTTTGTTGTTTTTATAATTTTCCATGAATTTCTCAATCATCCACATTTCATTAATATTTCTATCACATTTTCGGAAAATTGAGGATGGACTTTTCTATCGATTTCAAAATTTTAAGCTTTCAACAATCAAGTAATTTAAAGAGCTAAAAAATGGTTAAAATGTCAGTTCAATCCCTCTACTTTTGATTTTGTTCCATTTGAGACTCTATATTTTTAATTATTCAATTTTAATACATAAAATTTCAATAAATCTTAAATTTAATCATTAAAAATTAAATTTGATCGAAATTGATCACTTAATAATAATAATTTTCAAAAAAACAAAAGATAGTATTTTAATATATATTTTTCCGATTTATAGAGTAAAAATCCAATAAAAAAAACTAACTCAAACGTATTTTAAGATTTATTGGGAGTAGACAAGGTGAAATTAAAATTAGAGCATTGAAATTAAATGAATTAAAACGAAGCAAAATCGAGCAATGATATTATAACGAAAAAACAAATTATAAATAAGAAAATCCATCCAAAGAAAAAAAATATATAAAATGATAATTAGCAATAAGGATAACACGTCAACATTCATATTGAATCAGGTGCCACGTCAGTGGGACCCTTTTACAGACTGGTCGACGGAAATCCCTTTCCTTTTGAACCCAATACGTCACTCTCACATTCTCTCTCGCCACGTGTCCCACTCTCTCTCTCTCCTCTCTTTCTCCCTCTAGTTTCAGTGAAGCTCTGCAGTAGCCATCGGAGAGGTTACGAAACAAGCTTTCGCTTATGCTCCCTTCTTTTTCGCTCTCTATTTGGCCATTTCCCCCCTCTTTCTTCACTCTTCCTTCTTCTCTGCCTAAATTTTCGAAACCCCTTTTGTTTTTCTTTCGATTCAATTTCGAGTTGGACCGAGCAATCCGTACTCTTCCCCTCTCCCTTCGCTTCACCACTAACTTCTCTCTCTATCTTATTCATATCCCCATTCTTTTTCTATTTCCTTCTCTCTGTTTTTGGGCACTGGCATTCCGCTGTTTTTGGATTTTCCGGCTCTTTTTTCTTTCTTTCTTTCTTTTTTTTTTTTTTTTTTTTTTTCTGTTTCTGGGTTGTTTTTTTTTATTCTTTG